>CM016623.1:53538126-53756337 GCA_005393395.2 Gossypium australe | reverse complement strand
GTGTGTACTCCACACTACTTTGTAATATGAATTATGGTTGCATATTAAAATATATGTTAATGAAAATATGAGCATATGGCTAAGGTACCATGTTAAGGTACTAAGTACTCAGGTACGTTCCTACTTCTACTAGGATATGAAATATGTTATTCATAACATGAGAATATGATAAGAATGTGAACTATGGTATTATGCATATTAATGTTTTATGGGGCATATGGTTGGTATATTGAAAGGGAAGTGAAAAGTGGTGATTTAAGACCACAGTAATCTGAAAAGTGGTGACTTACACCACAGTAATCTGAAAGTGGTGATCTAAGACCCACAATAATCTGAAAAGTGGTTTCCTAAAACCACAGATGCGGAGCCTTAAGCCCGCAAATTGGTGTGTAGCGGAAGGAGGGTCGACTTAGTAGTCCCCACGGTGTGTTTGGCAGGTACGGGGGTGTGTAGCGGATGGACAATTAGGTTTGGGTTTGGGAATGCATCATAACTTGTATTTTATGATTGAATGTATTGTATGCCTGATTCTATTACGATTTAGTGCCACGTACACATTGAGTCTGGTTGACTCACCCCGTTGGGGAAATTTTTTTTCAGGTGATGAGCAGTAATGGACCGGGTCGGCAGGAGCTAAAGGTGGCCATGCTCGCAAGGAGAAATTTAAAGACTTGGGCTTTTATTTTACTCAGTACTTAAATTTATTTTGGTTTTGATTGATGTAATAAGGCCAAGAGGCCCAAGTAGGATTTCTTTATTTCTGTTAAACTTTTAATTTACTATGTTACGAACTATTTTTGATTAAAGTTCAACTTAAGAATTATTTATTTAAAAATAAACCCTAAACTGTTTTGTCATCGTAATTAAATGATTTCTAAGTAAATAAGTGGGTTTCGATCTAAGCCCAACCCAAAACAATATTTTTCAAAAAATTACACAAATTTTCTCTAAGTAACAAAGAACTTTGAAACCGATTTTCTTAAGGAACATACCAGATCCGGTTCAGGCTCGTGGGCCGGGTGTGGGGTGTTTCATTTTGGATCGTGAGCCAATTATTCAACATTTATCTTTGAACTAATTCTCAGTCCAACCGGTCGATCCAATTTGGTTCTGAAAACACTAGTTTTGATTGATGAAATAACTTTTTCGATTCCGTCAGGTCAAGCAAGTAGAAGGTGAAAGTTGAAAAAAGAATTAATCACCAGTGTCTCAATCTCAGAAGGACCAATTTCGAACATTGTTGGCATTGTCAAATATTATAAAGGAAGAAAAAATAAAATAGAGAAAAATAAGGAGAGAAATAATGTAAAATAGAATAAAAAAGAATCAAAAAAATATTTTTAAAAGTTATAATGACATGACAATCTATTGTTGGCTAAATTTTTTTTAATGGATATAATGTTTTGGTGTAAAATGGTTAACGGAAGAACAATTTAGGTGCCACTTCAAGAAAGAATTAAGGTACTAACTTAGAAACAAAATATTCTTTAAGTACTAATTTATTGGTTAAGGTTTTTTTTTTTTTAAATTTAACAGTTTGATTAACGAGTGACCAACTTGGAGAAAGAAAAAGTAATTTAAATCTCAATGTGACAAAAAAAAGTTATCAAGATGTGAAAAATGACATAATTTAGATATCTATTTGTGAATTAAGCTTAGTTTATACTGTTGTGGCCCAATTTTACCCAGGGTAAATAAGCCCAAATAATCCAATCCCACTTACACCCCTAAACCCGGTTACAAAAAACCCAATCTGATAAAGCCCAAATAAGCCCATACACTAACAAACCCAGAAACCCAACCCGATTACTAAAACCAAATAACCCAAACTAAAAAAAAACCTAGCCTAAATCTAAAGAAGCCCAAGACTAATTTTTTTTTCAGAAACCTAGCCCCTTAAACCTAGTGCCGCCACTATCTGCCTTCTGCCCCACTTGCCCTCTGCTCTGTCGAAGCTTGCAGCCACCGCCCACGCCACTTGCGCCTACAAGAATTAAAGAGAAACGACAGCACCTTTGTAAAAATGACTATAAAAGCCGATTCAAGCTATTGTAAAAGGCATGATTTTTTTTAAAATAAGAAACAAAGAGATTCAGTCAGATTATCAGTTAAAAAAATACAATAGTTCACAAACACACTCAAAATACCATCAACAAACACCAATAGAACGGATAAAAATCGCATAAAGGTTACCTTTTTCCTCTTATTTTCGAATCTGTAATATTGGAGTATTTCCCTTTCATTTGCCTTTTTAAATTTTTTTTTACATCTATATACATATACATATACGTTATTTTAAAAAAAAAAAGAGTAAAAAATACATTTCTTACCTTTTCCGGCCACCGTGGAGCGACGGAGAATGGCAAACAGAGCGACGCTGAAGCCTTCCCCCCCTTTTCGGACCTGCAGAGAACAGAAGAGAGAAGTCAGGCCTTTTTTTTTAAACACAAAGAAGAAATGATTTTTTTTCAACAATTTTTGCCTTATATAGCTATGTGAAACGACGTCGTTTTGGCAGGCGTCCAAAAGCCCCAAAACGACGCCGTTTCACCTTGGCCCGACCCGAATCCGACCCGTGCCCGCAAAGGATCCGCGTGTTTTTAAAGGGAAGGGCTAATTGCACTTTTAGCCCCTCCGCTCTTTTATACTCCTGCAATCAAGTTTTATTTTCTTTTTAATTCGGCCCATTAATTTTCAAATTTATATTTTTTGACCCCCCTCATGCTGAGCGTTTCGAGCGGGGGAATCTTTCTCTTCTGGTCCCTCCGCATTTCCGCGTGTTACACAGGGGCCCCAATTCCTTTTCTCTTCTTTTAAATTTCTGCCTTTAATTTTACTTTCTCCTAATTTAGTCCCTTTTTCATCATTTTTACTATCTTGATTATTGGTTTAGCTAAAATTTCTTTTATTTATTATTATTATTTTATTATCATACTATATCATTATCATTATCACTATTACTATTATTATATGTATTTTTTCATTATTTGTTTACTATTATATTATTATTTTTATATATCTATATATATATGTTTTTACCTATTATTATTATTTTTTACCTTATTATTATTATCATTACTATTATTATTACTAGTATTATTTATTTTTGTTTTTATTTTATTCTTAAAATATTTTATTACTCTTAATATTATTATTTTTTATCATTTTTATTATAGCTACTATCGCTATTACTATTGTTTTTTTATTAACAGTATTATTATTTCCATTTTTATTACTATTATTTTTATATATTATTATTACTATATATTATTAACTTACATGTTATTATTCTTTATTATCAATATTATTGTTATTACTATTACTATTATTTTATTATTAACAGTATCATTTCCTTTTTTGTCACTAATATTTATTTAAGTATTTTATTATTATTATTATTATTATTTAGTATTATATTATTATTCTGATTACTATTGTTATTTTAATGCTTTTTATATATACATATATTTATTTATATATATATTATTTCATTTATTAATTACTATCACTATTACCATTATTTTTTATCATCATTATTATTTCATCGTTATTTCTACTACGGTTAATGTACGTAATACTTTCAATATATTATCATTACTTATACGTATATACATGTATGTGTCTTTCATTATTCTTTTCACGTGTAACATCTCATCATTTGTCGCACTAATCTTTCTCGATACATCAGGTTTTTAAAAATAATCGATATTTCGTATTAAAGATCCGGGAAGATCGAGCCCTAACTTACTGGGTTCCGGTTTTTCTCGTTTAAGTTAAACGACGGGATATCCCTTTTGAAATCGCAATTTAAATTTTAAACAAAACACTTAATCTCGGATATTCGAAATGTCGCGCCCTAACTTACTGGACTCGACATCTAGATACTTCGGATAAGTTTCTTTTTCTATTAAAATAGGGGCAATATTCCTAATTTGGACCTTCGAGAAAACGAACCCTAACTTACTGGGTTCTGATTTCTCGTTTGACAAATGACGGGAAATCCTCTTCAAATATAAAACTGAGTTTTAAAAGACAAGTTTAGTTTCGGGAATCTAAAGTATCGCGCCCCAACTTACTGGGCATGATACTCTATCTCTTCAAAAATAAGAGAGTCTTATCGTCCCTTCCCATTCCTTCAGATTTTGGAGATAAAAAGTATCGTATTTTCAAATCATTTCAAGTTTTCAACATTAGGACATCGATCAATCAATTTGGTACCAATTTCGGGCGTGTCGAGGGTGCTAATCCTTCCTCGCACGTAATTGACTTCCGAACCCATTTTTCTCAAATTTTCGTAGACCAAAAGCATCGTTTTAATAAACCAAGGCGTTTTATTAAAACAAAGGTGATCCGATCACACCCAAATAAAGATCGGTGGCGACTCCCTTCCTTTTCGTTTTCAAACCTCGAGTCGACCGCGTCGTTTACTGTTTTATAAAAAAAAATGGTTACGACATATACTATGTTTTAAACTCGTAGGGTCCAAGAGCCAATTCAACATTAATTCAACAGGAAATGATTATAATTTTCTTTTACAAATTAAATTGTATTATTATAAGATTTTTTAATAAAATTACTAAAAAGCTCATACATAGTGAAACTTATAACTCTATGGTCTTTATATTTTTAACCTTTTCATTTGAACCAAAATTTCATTTAATTTTATCAATTGAGTAATAGCTCGGTTGACATTGTTATTATTGTCAATGTTACGGGGTTAGAATTTTCGTCTGTCAAACTGCGCGACCTTAGGCGATTTATTTAATTCAAATTCGCCTAAGTCAACTTTACTCTCGCAAAATGAGAATTCTTGTAGAATTTCTCTAAGTCATTGAAACAAAGCAAAAGCAAACTCGAAATGAAAGAGTTACATCGAAAATCAAGATTAGAGCCTATCTACAATACAATTGAGAATCTTAAGATATTTAAACTCTAAACAATCTTATCACTTTAGGATTTACACTTTTTACCTTGGTAACTTTAGTTTTACTGGAATGTTTCATTGGGTTTCTCCATATGTTTCATGAGTCGGATGAGATCAAACGGGTTAATTAAATCCATTTTCATCAATTGACCTCTAGGGACGTTTTTTGCGCAATCATTGCGGATTTTGATCCGGGATCCATAACACTAAGACATGGTACAAAAATATTATGAAAATAATTAAATATGAAATGACACAAACAAGTTACAAGACCACACATAACATAAATTAGATTATAGCACAATTTAAATGTGAATGAAAAATATTTACTTAAAGAATCAAATAAATCTTTAGTTGAAATGATAAACTAAAGGTCTAAAAATTATAGTGGTCTAAATTCAAGTCTTATTATGACTAAATTTTCCCTATTTTTACTTTCAATTTTTGTTATGTTTTATGGAAACTAATATATATTTTTTTAATTTGCTTATATTCTCGGTACCTTGTATTTACTTTCACTCTCATTTTCTTTTGTTACTGTAGGCCTTAATATAAAAATGACTAAATTTAAAAAAAAAATGATCTATTAGCTTTTTAACTTTTAATTTTTTTACTAATAATATTTGTATTTCTGTTTTAGTAATATTTTTATATATTTTTTAATCTCAAAGGTACATACATTCAATGATTTTTTTTTTAAAATTTGACTATTAAATTAAAATATTTTTTTTTCTTTTATTGATTTGTCTTAAATAATTGTTAATTAATTACTATTGTATTTAAGGCAGCTTTCACTATTTTTTTTCTTTTATTGATTTATCATTCGTACCTGTTTCTTAATAATGGTTACAGATGAGTTTTGATTTCTTTTTTATTTTTTATTTTTTTCTTTTTTCTCAATTTGTCCTAGTCACCTTCTTCACTCCATTATGCAGTCAGCTATCATCGACATCCTTCAAGCCAATTGACACAATTGAAGTGTAGCTCTCTTCCTCCTCAATCTTTTTTTTTTTGAACCGATTCCGACCACTTCAATACCGACATCTATTAAAATATTATTTTTATCTTTTTCTTTTTAAATCTTAGAATACTGCCGACCATTACAACGCCAACACCAAAAAATATCATTTTTATTGTACGGGGCAATCATTAAGGCATGATTAGGGAATGATGTAGGGTGGTGCTGGTGGTGAGATGGTCGAAACTGCCCGACACTGTAGATTTTAAGTTATTTCTGTCATAGTTTTTCAAACAGGATCATTTTTATAAATATTTATTTTTTTGAGGTTGGTTGGGTAAACAATCTCACATCATAGCACATTGAAAGTCTTAATAAAAAATATTTTTTTAAAAATATATAAATATATAAATTTATAAAAAATATATAAAAATTATTTTAGGTTGAGAATGAACATGGTCAATTAATTGTGTGCATTCATTCTAGACTTTTTTTTAAGTGATTTTATTTTTTATATAAAATATTAGCTTTTATATTATCACTTTAAAATTAAAAAATTTAAAATTTAAAAATCAAAATTTTAAAAAATATATAAATTTATTAAAATTATTTCATATAAAAAAAGAATTTAGACAAATGATTGTCTAGAATTAGATTAACCTGGACAATAATTTGTTCATATTCAATCTGAAAGTGTTTGTTTTAGTAATTTTATTTTTATAATAAAAAATCGAGTTTTTATATTATTATTTTTAATTAAAAAATATGTAAACTATATAATCTATTTTTTTAAAATAAGATAAACTATATAAATGGTCATCTAATTATTAGTGTGTTTCTATTTTGATCACTCAACTATAAGAAAATCAAGCTAGGCACTAACGTTACTATTCTTTTTTTGTTTTGGTTACTCACCGTTAAAATGGCAACAAAAATAATGATGTGGCCTTTTTTTTAACTGGTATAATAACATATTAAGTCTTCAATACTTATACATACTATCAATTTGATCCTAATTCTAAATAATTCAAAAAATGTAATCCTCTGATTTACAAATTCTATCGATTTTATCCTTAAACACATATAATTATCATAAAAATAAATATAATTAAATGATTAATATATATTTTGAAAATGTATAAAATAAAATATTATATAATATTTATTGAAACTCATATATGGCAAACCCATGACATCATGTTACAAAATATTGATTTATTATAATTTAATTATGTTTCCTCTAATATTTTTTATTTTATTTAATGATTAAATATTGTTGATTTATTTGAAAGAGAATATAATATGAAGTTGAAAAGGAAGATTCAAAAGGTTTCCTACTCCTCAACCAGATGTTCCGTTTCGAGTATCCTACCAACATATAGAACAATTTTTTTGTGCCAACGGATGTCATGCTTCTTGTTAAGTTTCAACCCATCATCGATGAGAATAATTGAGATTCCTGTAGCTTTGAAGCACTTTGAACTAATGGCTTGTAAGCCAGATGATTTGCAATACTGTTCCACGACATCCAACGATGAAAGAAAATTAGAGATTCGCTTGATAAGAGGGATGGAAAAATGGGACCTCGTACTTGGTAGAGGAGAAAAATTGAACGAAAATCATCATTTAGTTTTTCCATCTAACCAAAATTTAGGGCAAGAATAGAAGGATAGAATAGGACCCAACATTTCAAAGCTATGAGGCAATATTCATAACTGCCTCCATCTATTATACAATATATAATATTTTTCTATTTTGTACTTTTTCAAAATATATAGTAATTATATGTGTTTAAGAATAAACTCGATAGAATTTATAAATTGCTAAATTTATTGAATTATTTAGAATTATGATTAAATTGATAGAATATGTAACTATTAAAGACTTATATGTTATCATACCAGTTAAAAAATATTCCGTCATTATTTTTATTATCATTTTAACGGTGGGTAACCGTAACAGAAATATGTTAATAGTTGAGTGAACATTTGTATAGTTTACTCTTAAAATTATATATAAAAATTATTTCACTTTGAGAATAAATATGAACAAACGAGCGTCCAAATTTATTCTTGAGAATTAATATATATATTTATAAATTTATAAGATTATAAATTTTTATTAAGGTTTGCCACATGTCATGATATGAAGCTATTACATGTCATTGTATAATTGATTGTCAATGTCACATCATCAAATTCTTATCGTGGTACTATAAAGATACTATAGAGGTTATTGAATGGGAATGTAGCACATTTGATGACTAGTCGTTTAATTCTTTAAAGAGCACTTGCGACGAGAGAATTAGTTATTGCTACCAATAGTGGACACTCTGATTTAAAAAAAAAGGGCATTATTTAAGTTATAAAATTCAACTAGACTTGAATTCAAAAAATCAAATTATTTATTGGAGTTGATCTAAAAACCTTAGTAACTCAATTCAATTAACTTAAAATTCGGGCCTTTTTCGATTTTTTAAATCGAACTGAGTTTTGCTCAATACTTTTAAAACCGAATTAATGATTGAATTGGTTAGGCCACCACTTCGCTAGTTCAATCAATTCAACTGGTTCCATTAATTTGATTAAAAATTATTAAAAATAAAAAATAATAGAAAAACCCAATTCAATCTGTCCCTATTGATTCCCGATTTAACCGATTCAATGCTATTCTCCAAACTGATACCTCAATCAATTTTCAGTACAACCAATTTAATTCAAGCATCATTGTTTTGCTCACTCCAATTCCAAAATTTGGTCCTCTATAGAAAAAAAATATATAAAAAAACTATTTAAGATCCAACAACCCATTTTTGATTCACAATTGAGTTTCTTATTCCATGATCAAGAAACCTAGGTCCAAAGAAACTTGTTTGTCTTTAATATAACAACTGACGCTTCACTAAGTTTTGACAATTTCTTACTACAAATTCACAAGAAATAACAAAAAACCAACATTGTCTTTACTTAACATTTCTGTCTATGATGTAGCAAAAAAAACAAACATATCTGTTTATGAAACTTGTATACACAAGTACCTTTCAAAACATTGTCACTAAAAGGAGAGCACATGTATTTACAAAACTGACATGATGCATGCATGTACGGGATCGACAACCGCCTTAAGCAGAAACCGGAGTTCGTTCTATCGAAGTTTTAGTCTGATATTGTTCCTTGAAACCCAACATCTTATTTAATGCACCAACATAAGCCTTGACACTGGAAACAACGATATCCATTCCTGCCCCAGTTCCACTGGCACAAAAAGGAGATCAATTTTATGCACTGAATTTCAGAGGTGGAAGTGGAAGAAGTACACATGTCAAATGGAAACAAGAATACGAAGAAACCATACCTGAATGTTCGCTGAACAATTTCACCGGTCAAAATATTAGTTGATATGTGGCTTTTCTCAGCACGAATTAGAACACGGGTGGTGGCTATAGCATCAATGCCTTCTGTAACGGCATTCATGGAGTACTCAAGAAGTGTAACTGGTTCCTGCAAAATGAAGGAAAAAAAGCTTTAAGTACTACTCAAAAATCTCAGCAAAAATATGTAGAAAGAAGCACTCAAACACCAAGAAGGGTTGGGAAGATGGAGTGCATGGTGGAAACCCAGAAAAACAAAGGGCAGAATTATTAACTATTGTCCTCAACTTGAATCCCTCCTTAGATAATAAATGCCACAGAACACCATTATGGACAGGGGAAACATTTCACCAAAGAATACTCAGAATGGTACCAAAGAGCCTGCAGCCTGAGATTATGGATGTTGGAATTCGAATTCCAGATCTCCTGGATGCCATCCCTTACCAGTGGCTGTATGAACCAACTGAAATAAACTTCAGGTTCAAATAATATTTTCACACAAGGCGGAAAGGGGAATGGGGTACAAAGAAAACAGAAGATATTCAATTAGGAAACCTTAAATTCTAACAGAATTTTTATTGACTATAGGTTACAACCTATAAGCCCTAGTGATGAACCACAGGTTCTAATAGCAGGTAAGGAGCTTTTATTTTTATGGCAAGCACGACAAGGTAAGTTTGGATAAAATATGTCTATTGACCGACTAATCAAATAAATACAAGCCATATTCTCTGCTACTAAATTCAGGTAACACGACACAATGTTGCTCCGGCTCTTCATTTTTGTTGAACCATCTGTATCTGGCACATTTTTAGACGTATATATGAGTACATGACCTTCTAAAGATCCCACAAATATAGAAAAAGTTGAACATACACGTACCTGTGTCCAACACTCGCACACAAGAGCTTGAGTAACATAGGCACATGAAGAGAAGTAGGGAGTGAATGAAAAGGAAAGAAAGTTCACTAAATGATGAACAGACCACACTGAGGTTCAATATTCGAAACAGAAAATTATGAACTAAATGGCTCCATAGTTGGAGCCAATGAAACCCTATAAAGAAAAAATAAATCCCAAAAGGACATTCATGATAATAATATCAAGAACTCATAGACAAATTCTTAATAACCCTAACACTGAATCTTGCATCATATCTTATCCAATACCCAACAGAAAATTCTAGAAAACAAAGGAAAACTTCTAATCTTCAGTATCAAACCTTTGTAATGAGATCAATAGCTTTATAAGCTGAATCTACTGGTCCAGTTCCAACTGAGCATGCAACATGTTCCTCGCCATCAGCACCAATGAGTTTAACTGTGGCAGTAGAAAGGCCAAGAGTTCCACAAGTAACCTGCATTTAATGTTTTCCATTAAAAATTAAGTTCACATACGATGATGATCCACATTGTAAAAAAAAGCAGTTCCAGGGATTGCTGAGATACTAGAACTGAAATCCACATTGTATATCACAGATCATGGCTATTTTACATCCTGGATCACTTTGGTGCAAAATGTGGATCACCAAAACCATGGACCTAAATTGATAGGTGAAATAGGAAGAAAGAAAAAGAGGATCTGATAGGAAAAGAATATGACCAATCAAAAATAAAAAGAAAACAGAAGAATCTGGAAACTTCTAACATGGGGTGCTAACAGTGAGGCAGAACAGCTGGAGGTTAAGAGAACATGAATTAAAGCCATTATTTTGGATTTTGAATTGTTATTGGGGCTTCATGAAGTTCATAAATTTTTTATCGGGGTTTAACCAAGCTTATAAATTGCGGAGCTTTATTCTCGACTTTTCTCTGGTAAGTAAATAAATTGGCAGACACATCGTTTAGGGAATGAGGAAAAATTAATACAAAATATACCATAATTTTTCTCTCATTAGAGGAAAATTAAATAAACTGAAAGCAACCAATCTAAATATAATGCATTTTCTTATAATCATGTCTATTACTGACTATAAACTACATATACACTTATCTCTATATTATTCAAATTAAACCAAAAGCAAAAAATATATAGAGTTTAAAGTAATACAACCCTAATAATGCTTCATATAATATTGCAATCCAAATAGAACTAGTGAAGCGTACGCCCACTGTACCATGAAAAACCTTTTGGACATCCATGTCACATTCCTGTAACTATGGTTCAACTATCTCTAGTTACCTGCAGATCATGAAGCTTCCAAACAACTTCAGGTTGAAAAACTTCATCTGAAACCAAGGCTATTAGATCAGCATCAGTGACTCTCTGGAACACCAGTAAATAAAACATGTATAGAACAACAGTTAGTGTTGCCTTTTAAGATCAAAATATAGCACAGAATAATACACTTCAGCTAAAATAAACTGAACTTCCAAACAACAGAAATCATGCATTTTTAGCATCGCTTTAGAACAACAGTTAGTGTTGCCTTTTAAGATCAAAATATAGTACAAAAGAATACAACTCAGCTAAAACAAACTGACTAAAAATGTCATAACCAACAAAATTTGATACAAGCATTCATAACCAACAAAGACTGTTACTTTCCACTACCTTTCCATAATCACTATATGATCTTGAAAATATATTTTCAATTATGTGGATCACAAATCCACCTACATCCGTCACTAACTATTTGCTAAGCCATCCCTGATAACAAGAATCCTTAAACCAGGGATACCCAGAAAATCTTGCAACAAATCACCTGCCAGCAACCCCTATGTCGTCATTCTCTAAGCCCACAGACAATTTCTCAAACCAACATCATATGTTTAACCATTAAATTAAAAGGTTAACCATGTAATAATTCCATGATGGATTGAGAAAGATTGGTGTTTATTGAGTTAAAATTACATTCAACAACAAAAATGGAGCTTATGACTCCAACAGCATATAGTAAACAAGAAAAAGGAAAAATACAATTAACAATAAAAGCATTATCTATTTCCTGCCTCAGTATTGTCTCCCAATCCTTTTTTCATTCCATACAGATAAGTAGTTTAGTTGCTGAGACTAGAAAACCAGTTTTTCAAAATTACTGAAAAGGTCTCGAGAACTAGAAAAACTGTCAAAATGTAAAATCCATTACTATATTGTTGTTATGCCAAGGGAAATTTTTATACAGACTTGTTCTCTATGTACAACCTCTCCTCAATTTTCATTTTCTTAGAAATTATCATTGGAAAGGAGAATTCCACAGTTGAAGACATCATTTTTAAAACACAATTCATTCAGTTTGGAATGTTATAAATAGTTGCCTGAATGATGATATTACAGGAAAAGAAATCCAGGAAATCAGTAGAGAATTTTGGTCACCTTCTTTTGTTCAGCTACTGCTTTGAAGCGCCAGAATATGTTGCCAAGCTGTTCATCGTCAAGCTCATAACCAAGCTGAGATAAACAACAAGAACTAGGTGCTTAGATGAAGAAAAGAGAGGTAATTACATGTAACATGCTAAGTAGCACCATACCTCTTTCAATCGGTCTTTTAAAGCATGCCGTCCACTTTACCATAGATTTGCAGAATAAAAAGAATCAAGAGAGAAATCATGAGTTTAGTAACAAATGGAATCGTAAAAAAAAAAATGAATAGGAAGATACCAACAACATGAATGTCATAAATATCACAACAGAACTGCATAAATTAAAGTAGTAGCAAAATATTGGAAGATGGAATCAATCTCGCAAAAAAAGCTGACAACTCTTTTTTTGGTCGGGAGAGAAAGAAGTCTGTATTTGACACACAGAAACTTCGCAGAAATCTAACAAATGGAGTGACCCTTTATGCTTCAAAAATCAAATTATTTTTATAACTTGCCGAGCTATTCAAGAATATTAGGTAAAGTTCAATATATTTATCCAATATACTAATAAGATGCAACCTATTGTACCATGCCGAAATACTTCTTCTGCCTAGCAACTCAGGTGATATTAATAACCTCATTTGACTACCTTAATAAATGTGAATGATCACTTTTTCTTCATATGAACAAGAAAAAAGCCAAGGAAAAAACCTATTAAAAGATCACCCCATACTACTGCAGGGATTCCACTATCCTCAAATAAAGTTGAAAATATACTCATCAAGATTGGTATAAGATATATTCAAAAACCTAAGTATAGTATTCCTAGTGATGATGATAAAATATGTAAATATGTTAAGTCCTCAACCATTTGTGTCAGATTTGTTGTGACATCACATCCAACATTGAAAATCAACTGATAAACCACTTATAGCATGTTCTGCTCTAAAAATATCACTATGATCCATCTACATCGCTTTAAACACTATTTAAAACATATCAAACGGAAAAAATATATATATATTACCACAAAAATGGAGGAAAAATTTTGAAAGATGAAATACCCACCTAAGTTTTCCTAGGACAATACCAGCTTCATTAGACCGTTCAAGCCCGATATCTTCAGGCGAAATAATTTCGTAAGTACCTTTGTGCTTAAGCATTCCATCCTATAGAACAGAAAGCAAATATGGATTATATTTCTTATTGCTTTTAACTTTTAGTAAGCATACATATTTAGATTCTTGTAACCGACACAATTAGTTTGGGATTAAAAGTGAGTTTGATGGAGTTGGGTCTTAACTACACCATCAATAATTGTCAACAATTTCACTCAGCAAGCCTGATTTGTAGAAGAAATCACCATTGTAGCTAAACGTATCAAAAGTGTTATCAACTAATATTGTAAATATTCACTTAAGAGGAGAAATGAAGAAAACACAAAAAAAAAAAAAAAAAAAAAACAGAAGGGCAACCAGTAAAACAAATTCAAGCAAACTTAAAAAGCACATTAGTATTCCTCGTAAAAAAAAGTTAGCTAGGAGAAAGTGTTACATTCCTACCATATCAATTGGTGGTCCATCAAATTATGGTGAGGGCAGCATTTGAAATTGCCATGTTAGCATAAATGGATACTACTTTCTAATGATAACCTTGACTAGAATAATAAAATTGTGGTCCCATTTATGCTATCATCGCATTTTTTTAAGACTTGCAGTCAGAATTATGCTAGAAAATACTTGTGTATTACTTTCTCTTGTCATCACTGTTTCACTCACGCAATGATAACATGAGATGGAGTAATGGTCCACAGTCAACAACATCCTCATATTTGCATATATGCATATACATACACACAAGCATAACTGGAGAAAAAGCAACACAAGAAAGGAAATTGACAGATCAAATAAAAATGCTACTAAAGGGCCAAACAATGGAAAGATTACAGAATCTAGCCACCCACCTGCAACTTCAAACACGTATAGATATCATTACACATGCATGACTTAATATTATCATCTAAAATTAGCAACTTAATTTCTAAGCATTCAGGTTGAACAAGGGCTTTGGTAAACAGCATCAAACTCCAATCTTGTAAGAATGGTCCTTAAAGAGTTCTATATTTAATCCTCAGTTTGCCCCACTGAATTCTGCCAAACAATAAATAGACTACAAGCTCAAACATGCTCCTCAGCTAACATTGTTTCCCCAGAGCAAGAGATTGCTACTAGCTAGCTACACCATCAAACATTTTAAATAATAATAAAAGAAAAGATGTACAGATTCCATTATTAATTTCTACCATGCATCTAAACTTCATGCAAACTCTTAATGGAAGGCAAAAGAGAATATAACTTTAGTTTTCTTAAGATTAAACAACAAAGCTGTATTCACAGTAGCAAAATTTACAGACGGACAAAATCACAACACATGTTAGTGCATTCTATTAAGTGCATTATATTAATTTTCAACTACAATGGTAAATACAATTCCAAAAATTAATCAATGAGATCAGCCATAAAGAAAAGCTTCACCAATTGACAGAAAACATTCAGAGGTTCACTGGTTCGCAACATATATGCAGTCAAATGTTGGAAAAACCAACCTGGTGGATACCACTTTCATGAGCA
The DNA here is from genome assembly GCA_005393395.2 of Gossypium australe. Taxonomy (NCBI): domain Eukaryota; kingdom Viridiplantae; phylum Streptophyta; class Magnoliopsida; order Malvales; family Malvaceae; genus Gossypium; species Gossypium australe. The sequence continues at coordinate 53,741,153 of CM016623.1, read as the reverse complement.
AAAGCATTGGCTCCGACAATAGCCTTATGAGGTTGTATGTGTAACCCCGTGTAGTCCTCTACCTAAAAAACCATATTAAGTCAACAATAACTCCCAGAGCTAATTCAATCAAAAGTACTGCCAACTAATTGAACCAAAGTTCACAAAAGAATACCATTTTGCTTGACATCACAATGTGTTGAGTATTGATTCCAGTATAAAGACCTCCTAATACATGCTCACCACGACATTTTATTGCCATCACAACCTGCATAAACAAAAGTAGCAGCCCAACAGAATCAAAACAGTAAAACAAGACATAGGCAATCTTACAATTTACAAAAACTGTCCAACTAGGAAAAAACCTTCAACACTTGCAACCAAAATAATTTTTCTTAAGTCGCCACAACACAAGAATAAAGAAATTGACAGCTAAAAGACTTTTATTTACAAAATTTAAATGCTTAACATAGGCAGACTGCAAAACTAGAAAGACAAAATTTATCAGATGGATGCATAAGAACCCTCATTGTCAAGACCCCGTTCTCCCTCTCTATCTCTGCAAACAAAAAATGAAGTGGATTAATGTAAAATAATTTTCACATCTCATATATAGAAGCACGTGATCCTGCAATGAGCCCTTGTCAACTGAATTTCAGTGCAATGTGTCTCCATCTAAAGCAGATTTGATTGACAACAGGAGGTCTTAGGTTGTACAGACTCAAGATCATGAATTATTCACCTTAAATGTCCAAGAACATCATATGTGCTAAAGAAAACCAGGCTTTTTCCCATCTACTTCTGCGTAACTGAAATCCCAAATTCACAATCATTATAATATTGTATAAAGCAAAAGCTCACCTCCTCCAATGAAGCATTTCCAGCTCTCTCTCCAATGCCATTGATTGTTACTTCCACCTGCCTTGCACCTGCGCAAGCTCCCTGAATTCATGCAGCAAGATGTAAATACAGCCCAAGTATACCTCACTGTGCATTTATTAACAAAGTAAACCAGCACCATACCGCTAGTGTGTTGGCAGTAGAAAGCCCAAGATCGTTTTGGCAGTGTGTTGAAATAATAACATTCTCAATTCCAGGGGTATTGGCCTTTATATTAGCAATTAATTGGCCAAACTCGCTAGGCATAGTTATGCCAACAGTATCAGGTATGTTGAGAGTTGTCGCTCCAGCCTTGATCACTTCACCCAAAATCTCATATAAAAATTCTCTGTCAGATCTGGTGGGATCCAATGGAACAACAATATCATGTAAGCAAGAGGGGAAAAAACCTACCCTTTTTCATTTATTTATTTCAATAGTAGCATATTGGACATGCATACACTGATACTACTGCAAAATGACAATGTTAACCACAACTCGATTACACAAAGTAGAAAAAAAAAAAAACACAAGACAACATTAATAGAAGAATGTCTTAGAATCTAGATAGTACAAATTTTTAACATATCAAAATTTATATAAATATAAAATACCATAATTACCAGACAAAATACACAAGCACAATCCAAATACATAAATGGTCAGTTCTACAAAACAAACTTTTTTTAACGCCCATTTCTACAATAACATGCATGCTCCCCTATTTCAGCGATTTTCATGACCAAGCACATATCTTTCACCAAAAAAAAATAAAAATGGCTTCAATTAAATACAGAAAAGAAATATGCATAAATTAAACAATAGATTATCTTTATCCGTATTTAAACTTCTACTGTTTATTTTGATTTTAAAATTTAATCTTCCTCTTTCTGTTATTTCAATTCTTCAATAAAAATATAGACAACAATGGAATATAATCTTATCCTTGAACAACCATTTCACGAACATATCATAGGAAGAAAAAGAGAGAGAGAGATATAAAAACTCGAACCTGCCGGCGTCTTCGGGGCTAAACTCGACATCATTACAACCCAAACTCCTTGCAAACCGGACCATACTTCTAGCGATATCCAAAACCTCCTCTTTACTCTTCCTTAACTTATACTCCAAATGGATGCCACTGGTAGCGATAAACGTATGAATCCTGGGCCGTTTGGCGTACTTAACCGCCTCCCAAGCGGCCTTAATATCGTTCTCATTACACCTAGAGAGTCCACAAATGACAGGCACATACCCATTCTCATCCTCCGCATTTCCAACCTCTTTAGCAATGGCCGTAACGGCTTCAAAGTCGTCTTTGGAAGCAGCGGGAAACCCAGCTTCTATTATATCGACGCCAAGCTTGGCTAGCTGACGAGCAATATCAAGCTTCTCCTTGGAAGTCAAGGTGGCGCCAGGAGATTGTTCGCCATCGCGGAGAGTGGTGTCGAAGATGCGCACGTAGTTGGGGTCTGGAATATGGTTGGGAATGTAAAGAGGACGGCGGAGGGGAGTGGGGGGAGTAGGGGCTAAAGAAGAGGAAATGAGAAGAGACTTGGCCTTGGGTAATGATTTGGAAGGAAAAGAAGGGAAATGGGGTGGGTTGGAAGAAGGGAAGTGGAGGGAAGTGGGAGCAGGGAGGAAAAGGGAGGATTTGGGAGAGGGAAAATGAAAGGGAGAGAACTTGGAGGAAATTAAGATGGAGGAAGCCATGGAAGGAGAGAAGGTAGAGGGAATTACAGAGGAAGAGGAAGAGTTTGGGTTTATATGGACAGTGTGTTGGTTGTGAATTTGTCTGTTCTGAGTTTGGTTGGGAGGGAAAAGAGAGTGGAGGCGCCGTGAGCACAGAGGGTGATAAGAGATAGAGCAGAATTGTTCTTTTGAACAAGATGGAGAGAGTCTTAAAAAGGATCAAAAATTTGTTAAGCCCGGGACCCACTCTTTCCATAACAAGCCAATTCCAAATACAAGGTTTTTCTCTTTATTAAGTGAATAATTTAATCAATTATAAAGGCTCATTATGACTGGGTTTTTAAGGTGATTAATACAGATGTCTGTTTCCTGCCGCCCGCCTCCATCTTTATTATTGTTTATTATTTTTTAAATATTTTAAACTTTTTTAATAATCTACTCATTCATTTAAAAATAATATAATAATAACCCTTAAAATTTATATCTTTTAACAATTTAATCCAAATTATCATTTCAAGTCATTTATTAAGATAAAATAACGGTGTTAGTAGGGGTGAGCGTTCGATCGAATCGAAGGAAAAAATTTCGAGTTAATCGAGTTGACGAATCATATTTTATCATCCTAATTTGATTTGAAATTTTCTCGAATCGAGTTGAGTGAGATGGAATTCGAATCGAATATATTTGTTCGAGTTAAATTTTAAAAAATAATTTTGGGTCCTTGTAACCATTGTCACCTATCGTAATAAAATTTGTCCACCTTAACCAATTTTTTTTATTAACTTTCACACCAAATAATTTATTTATTAATCTTTTATATACGGGTTAGCTTTTTTACTTGTTTAGTTCTTTCAATTATCTTCATATTCTTGTCACTATGTATTTGGAATTAAAAAATATATTAAACGTAAAAATGTAATTTTTTAATAAAAGTTATTTTAAAGATAAAATGTGAAATTGATACCAATATAAAATTTTAACACGAATATTTTATGACATAATTAATAATTCAATTTTAATATAAATATTCAATATGACTAAACAATTCAATAATATAAACAATATAAAATGTGAAAATTAATTTAATAATACAAATAGTAGATATAAATAAAATTATTACTATTTATGTTTAGTGATTTTTTTTTGGATAATTTTGATTTTTTATTTGAGAGTAAAGGGTGAGAAGTAAAAGTTTAGGGGGAAAATAAAAAGTTTTGGAGAATAAAAGTTTGAAGGAAAATAAAATAGGGGGAGTAAAATTTTAAAGGGAAAATATTAAAAAAAATTGGAGGGGGGATGGGTTTAGGGTAGAAGGGAGGTGTGATGGGAAGGGAGTGAAAGTTTTAGGGGAAAAGTGGGAGGGAGTAAAAATTTTGGGGGAAAATAAAAAGTTTTGAGGGTTTTTGGGAGTAAAATTTTGAGAAAAAGTAAATGGGAGAGTAAAATTTTGGTGGGAAATGGATTTTGGGTAGATTGGGGGGTTGGGATGGGAGGGGAGTAAAAGTTTTGAGGGGAAAGTGGGAAGGAGTAAAAGTTTTGAGGGAAAAGTAAAAATGTTTGGGAGTTTGGGGTAAAAATGTAAAATATTATAGTTTAATATTCGAATTATTCGAGTTATTCGAGTTATTCGAATTCGAAAACTCAACTCGATTTGAACTCGAAATTTGAAAAAAAAAATCGAGTTGACTCGAATAACTCAATTAACTCGAATAACTCGATTCGTTTAACTCGAAATCCGAATTTTTTTTCGATTTTTTCGAGTCGAATCGAGTTTTGCTCACCCCTAGGTGTTAGTGTCTAAAACTACGTAGTTTTAGGAGATTAAAATTTTTACACCTAATACGTGAGATGAAATTAAAAAAATAAAAACCTTCAAGTCCAATTAAAAATATTAAAAAAATCAACTTAAATTATAATCCAACCAGAATTTCCCCAATATTTCTTGGCGATTCTCAGTTTTTATCTATAGCTTCAAAGTTCAAACTATGTTAAGGAATTTTCGATAGTATAATAACAATTTTAATCTTCAATTTTTATACTTTAAATTAATTGACCTAATCATGTATAAAAGGTTTAAGGGTATAAAAAACCTCAAATTTTTTGAAAAAATGCAATTAAGCCCCTCCTTTTTTTTTACTCAATTGAGCACTTGAACTTTCAAAACACATTAAAAAGGCCCTCAAACTTCTTCAGAAAAAGCAATTAAGCCCATTTTTTTTCACTCAATTGGTTACTTGAACTTTCAAAATGCATCAAAAAGACCCTTAAAATTTTCAAAAAAACAATTATACCCCTGCTATTATTAAAAATTAGAAAAAAATAACAAATAATAGACTTTAGAAAATTAGTAAGTTTTAATAAAAATTTAAAAATTTAAAAATTAAAAATTAGAAATTTTTTATAACAATCGTAAAAAATAAAAAATTGTAAAATTTTATAAAAATCAAAAAAATTAATAACATCTAGGTTTTTTCAATTAAAGTCATCACGTCGCAACACATCATAACATATGGTGAGAAATGACAAAAATATAAATAAAAGTTATATAAAAATTATAAAATATTTCTTTTGGTAGGATAATTTTTATAAAAAATTTTACAAAAATTATATTTCTTTACATTTTGTATATTTTTCTTACAACTTTATAAATTTTTTACATTCTATATATTTTATAATTTTTACAATTTTTTTATATTTTTTACAATTTTTATATTTTTTTCTAATTTTTAATATTTGAAGTTTTATTAAAATTTAATAATATTTATAGCTTTTATTTATTTTAATTTTTTCTAATTTTTAATAAAAGCAAGCGCTTAAATTTTTTTTTTGAAAAAAGTTTGAAATTTTTTTTAATGTATTTTGAAAGTTCAAGTACCCAATTGAGTGCAAAAAAAAAAGTACGGGCTTAATTGTTTTTTCTTTTTTAAGGTTTGAAAGTTTTTTGATACATTTTGAAAGTTCAAGTGCCTAAATGAGTACAATAAAAAAGAAAACAGGGGACTTTTGAACCTTTTAACCTATATAAATTTATAAAAATTGAAATTCCTTTTAAAATTTTAGAAATTTTAAAAATAAAAATAAAAGTAAAAGTAAATAAATATTTCAAAAAAAAAATAAAATGAGAGGAAACGAGGGGAAATTGTTTTTAAATCCTTCAAATTTTCTTTGTATTATCTGTATAAAAATATCTAATATCCATTCTTTAAAAAAACATAGAAAAAAAATAAAAACATTAAGTAAAATTATTAGTTCTCTTTTACCTCTTATATTTCGTGATATGGCTTTTTCATTACAAGAAAAAAATTTGAAAATATAGGTTTTTTTTTTTTTTACGATTTGGGTTTTGAAAAATAATTTAAATGAATTGAAATTTTGAATTGAGTCTAAAAAAGAAAATTTTACATTCTTTTGCTAAAAAATTGGCATCAGAGTCGATTTCACAGGACTTTATAATATCAGATTCGGATTTTTTTAAGGATATGGAACTTGACTTGAAAATATTACTAATTTGGTTTTGAGAAACATTGAGGAAGCATATAACAATTTAACTTCTTTTTTTTTTTTGTTTTGTTTTGTTCTGTTTTTAATTAGTTATTAGATTCCATTAAATGATAATTTTATTTATTTATCATACATATTATTTTTTCAACAACAACATTTTCGAGATTTTATTTTTCTAGATTTTTATATAAGATATTCTATTTTTTAAAATAATTTTTATATAAAACTGGGCTCAAATTGATAAAAAAAATATAAAAGTTGAGGATTAAAATTATCACTTATCAACCAAGGGGTTTTTTACTTCAATAATATAAAATAAATAAATAAATAAATACTAGAATAATATAATGATATTAATATTCACAAATCTAGGTAAATTCTATTGTAAATAATTGGCGTCGCTTGACCAATCAGTAGCACCCCTTTCCTCTCAAAAACAATTATTTTTTGGGTGCAACCTGACCAATTGGCAGCACCCGTATTTTAAACCCAAAATACGTGTTTGTTTTTACATGTATAAGCATAAAAACGAAAAAAATTATTTTTTATTTGTGTCACCGATGTGTCAGGCAGCACCCTATTATTTATAATAAAAAATATTTTTTTTTTTGATGGAAGACTTTTGATTGGGCTTTTATTGAAATAAATGAAATTACAGATAAGTTAATAAGGATCGGGCCTAGTGGATATTATCCCCTTAGATGAAAAGGGAACGGCCCACTAGCATTTCTCTTACGTTGGAAAGAGCTCAAAACCTTTACTAATTTTACAACCGAAAACAGAGCATGAATTAAAAAAATAACAAACAGTTTTGGAAACGTCAAAAAGGCACGCCTCTTGAATTGCCCAATCACGTCCTGGTCATCGTCAACATTTATCCCCCTTCAATGCTTATCCGATTTCCCATAAGGCTGTTTGCCTGCTGCTTTGGTAAAATCATTTCAGCCTTTTCAATTTCCCATTTCATTTTCTACTATCAAAATCTGAATGTTTGAATCTCCCCTGTTCCTTTCATTTTCCGTCTCTCAACGCCTTTTTCCTCTTTGATCTGAAGCCATCTTTTCGTTTCTTTTGCTTTTCTGTTTCGTTCTCAAACCTTTCTTCTCCCTTTTGTTCTTCCACTTCCTCTTCACCTCTGTTCTTACCTTCTACCAGCTTTTTCTACTAAATTAGAGAGGATTCAGTGCTCGGTGGACACTATCGTGAAGGCCCCCAACCAGGTAATAACTTTGGTTTCTTTTGAGTGCTTCCTTTGCTATAGCATGCGCTTGATGATTTTTCGATTTGGGAAGAAAAATAAACTTTATCCCCTGATGTCTGCTTAAATGTCTTTGAATGTCTCTGATGATGACTCCGATGACTGATTTATCTATGTTTTTGCTCTGACATTTTTTGATGACTGTTTTTGAATCTCCCATAATCACTACTCTGTTTAATCCCATTGACACCCCTAACTTTGTTGCTTGTAACCCTGCCAATGCCTCCGCCGTGAATGATGTTGCTATGTTATGATGGATGAGTGCCTTCGAGGCCAGAATCGCCCCCTCTTCGTTATGGACCAGAAGACCTGTGGCCGATTTGTGAGCCTGTATGTCGAACGCTGCGTCGAAATGGATCGTTACTGTGCCCCTGTTATGTGATTGGGGAAAGCAATCAATTGATCGAGGTACTTTATTTTCTACCCTTGATGTATCCAGTTCTGAGATGTAGCTAATGATCTTTCTGGCTATGTCTGTCACTGATAACTGCTTTTTTTCATACAAGAATAAGTTCCTGCTGTACCAGATGAACCACAGTCCGCAGCATATGAGACGAATCTGTTCATTACAACATTTCTCGAATAACCATGTAAGCCATTCCCACATACTGAGATTACTGTGGGTTAACACCCAGTTTAATTTTAATTGTTTCCAAATCTAAATTGTTGTAGGACACTGTTGAAAGATATGGCTTCCGTCTTCCTCTGCTAAACGGCATCTAGGGCATATAGCTTCCGTGACCACCCTCTTGATTTTGAGATTCGCCAGAGATGGGAAGAGGTTCCAAGAGAGTTTCCAAGTTGTAATCTGGATTTTTTTTGGGATATCCAAATTCCAAAGTTTTCTGTAAAAATCTCTTATTGTGGTCTGTAAATTTATATCAATAGGATCCTGGTTAGAGCCTTGTAATAGTTTATAGGCACTTCGAACGGAGAACTCCCCTGTCGGTTCTCCTCTCCAGACTTCCAGATCTTCATGAGCTATCTCCGAGAGAGGGATCTGCATAATTTTCTCTGCAATATTGCTTGCGAAGGTATCTCTTATCACCTCTGATTTCCATTTTCTGCTGGTGGCATCAATAAGATCCGATACTAACTCGATGTTTACATTGTTGGCTTGATTTGGTATTCTGTCTGTCTCTTTCCCCGAAATCCACAAATCGTTCCAGATTGAGATTTTGCTCCCCGTCCCTACTCTCCAGCATAAACCTTTCGCTAGAAGCCCTTTTGCAGACCATACGCTTCTCCAGGTGAGTGAAGGTATACTTCCTAACCGAGCTTCAAAGAAATTCGAGTTAGGATAATATTTAGCTTTTAACGATTGTGCTAATAACGAATCTGGATAATTAATGAGACGCCATCCCTGTTTGGCTAGTAAAGCGATATTAAAATTGGCAAGATTTCTAAAACCAAGGCCACCATCTTCCTTCAAAAAACATAACTTCTTCCAATTGCACCAATGGATTCCTTTTTTGTTTCGACTTTTTTGCCACCAGAATTTCGCTATTATTCCTTCCAACTCATTGCAAAGAACTTTAGGAAGTAAGAAGCATGACATCGAATAAGTGGGGATAGCTTGAAGAACAGCTTTTATAAAAACTTCTTTTCCCCCTTGTGATAAAGCACGTGTACTCCAATTGTCTATTTTTTGATTAAGTCGGTCTTTCAAGTTTTGAAAAGATGATCGCTTCTTTCTTCCTACCATATTAGGGAGCCCTAGATACCTTTCAATATCATTTGAAATCCTTATAGTCAGAATCTGCAAAACTGCTGTCTTTTCACTTTCTGGAGTGTTTTTGCTGAAAAAGACAGTCGATTTGTCGAAATTAACACATTGGCCAGTGGTCATTGCATACTCCCTCAAAATCTGCTTCAAAGAAATTGCACCTGTGTCTGTAGCCTCTGCAAATAGAATACAATCATCTGCGAAAAGTAAGTGAGTAATGGTTGGCCCATTCCGACTAGCTTTGACCCCTTTTATGCGATTTCCTGCATTTGCCAATCTCATCAGACTTGAGAGTCCTTCCCCACAAAATAGGAACAAGAACGGGCTTAGCGGGTCCCCTTGTCTAAGGCCTCTAAATGGGAGGAAACTTTCGCTTGCGAGCCCGTTGACAATCACTGAATAGGAGACCGTAGAAACACACTTCAAGATCATGTCAACCCATCTCTTTTCGAAGCCCATCTTTTTCATTACCTGTTCAATAAAATTCCAATCAACTCTATCGTAGGCCTTGCTCATGTCTATCTTCACTGCCATATACCCTTTTTTCCCAGCCTTCTTATTTTTTAAGGTATGAAGAATTTCGTAGGCAAGCAGCACATTATCCGTAATCATCCTTCCTGGGATAAAGGCACTTTGCGCTTTATCTATGCATTTATGAATCACTGTCCGAAGTCGATTGGATATGGCTTTGGCTATCAGCTTGTACAAGACATTACAAAGACTAATGGGCCTAAATTGAGAGATATTAGAAGGACAAGAAACTTTTGGAATGAGTACAATATTTGTTTTGTTGATTGTACTTACATCCATTTCGTTGTTCAGCTGTTGAAGGCAGTAATTCATGACTTCCTTTCCTATAATTGGCCAACATTTTTGGTAGAAAATTGCTGGTAGACCATCCTCCCCTGGGGCTTTTATCGGACCCATTTCTGTTAATGCTGTCCATATTTCCTCTTCTGTAAAATTGGCCTTCAAATTTTTGTTATCTTCATCCGAAACACATGCTTCAATACCTGATAAGATTCTATCGGTGCTGGATTGGATACCACTGGAGAAAAGCTTTACGAAGTAAGATCTTGCTATCTCTTTCATTTCTTCATTCTCTATCGTTTCTCTTCCATCTTCAAAATGCAGTTTCTGAATGAAATTTCTTTTTTGCCTTTGGGTTGCTTGCTTGTGGAAAAAGGAGGTATTTTTATCACCAAGTTTCAGCCAATCTATTCTTGCCCTTTGCTCCCAGTAACTTTCATCCTTGTCAATCTCCAAGTTCAGATGGATTTTTGTATTAATAATGTCTGCCAGATTTTCATCGTCTCTGTCCGCTTCTAGAAGTGTTACCAATTTGGCAGTTAGAGTTTCTTTTTTCAATTTTCTGCTTCTTCGAACTTGATTTGCCCAACTACTCAAATCTCCTTTTAGAATTGCCAGTTTTTGCAAGAGGTCACCTGTCGATGTGTTCCAACTTCTTCTAACTTCATCGAAAAAACTTTCCTCTAACACCCACCAAGCTTCGAACTTGAATCTCGTTCCCTGATGCCTCCTAGTTTTGTGTTCTGTGCTTATGAGGATTGGACAGTGATCTGAAAAGGAGTGTGGGAGATGTTGTATTAAGTAATTTGGAAAAAATGATCTCCATTCCTCGTTGCCGACTCCTCTATCAAGCCTCTCTTGGATATTTGTTTCTGGTAAGTTCCCTCTCTCCCATGTAAACCAATTCCCTGAATAGCCGAGATCTTCAACCTGACAATCAGCCAACACTTGTCTGAATTCTTCCATTTTCTTTTCTTCTCTAGGTAGGCCTCCTTTTTTCTCGAATCCGTACAGTATTTTGTTGAAGTCACCACAAATCAGCCAAGGATAATTGCCCAGATTACAAAGTCGCCTTAGTATATTCCAAGCTTTTTCTCTGTCCTTCGTGTATGGGGATCCGTAGAATCCCGTTAGTCTCCACTTTTTTCCTTCGTTTTCTTCAACGATTACATCTATGTGATGTTGCGAAAAGCTTTGTAGCACTATGTTGACATTCCACCTCCATGCTAAGCTAAGTCCTCCTTTTGATCCCGTTGACTCCACGTCAATTCCGAAGTGGTACCCACACCTTTGTCTCACTTTCTCCATCTTGAACTTGTTTATTTTTGTCTCCATAAAGAAGACCATTTGGGGGTTGTGAACTTTCAACGAGTGCCGAAGTCGTCGAACTGCCCGAGGGTTCCCCAATCCCCGGACGTTCCAGCTCATTATTTTCATTGCGACCGGTCGGCTTGCCTCATGGCAGCCGCCGATATATAATGACTTCCTTCTTCCATTGACCTGGTTCTTCCTTCTTGATTGAAACGCTTTTCGATTTCTCCTCTAGCCCTTTTTTTTCCTTCTTCCCCAACTATCACCTCATCCTCTAGATCATGATCCATCGCTGTTTGGCTTTGACCCAACTTGTCATTGCCCTTTTCTGATCTCGGCCAAGCAAAACTATTTCTTGTAGTGGAATCTGCTGTTATATCCATGGATCCTGGTCTTCTAATTCCTTCCTTCTCTCCATGTTTTTTGGTGGAGTCGGTTGTGTTTGTAACTCCTGAGGTTTCACCATATTCCCGAAGCCAAATGCTGGTCATTGTCTGTGCTCTTCTAGATTGCGCCCGGAGTGACAAGTCCCAACCCATCTCATGAACTTCCATACCTATCTCCATTTTTGAGGCACAAAAAGAATCACTGTGCCCTAAGCAGCCACAAAAGAAGCAAAATAGGGACAGTCTTTCATATTTGAAGTTGACGTACGAGCATACATTATTAAACATAATTTGTTTTTTCCTTTTGAGAGGGCGTCGAACATCAAGTTGAACTCTTATTCGTATGAAATTCCTGATTCCTTTCCCTAAATTTGATCCATCATATTCTAGAAAGCTTCCCAAAAAATTCCCCAGTTGGGTAGCTAAATTTTCAGAGAAATAGCCAAAAGGAATATCGTGTATTTGTACCCAGAATGGAGAATATATTAGAGGAATTTTTAATGGATCTTCACCTCTTTTTAATTTGTGGAGTAGAAGTAAATGATTGTTAAAAGTCCAAGGTGACCCCTTTAGGACTCTTTCCAGATCCAAGACGTGAAAAAATTGAAATAAAAATCTTTTCTCTCCCAAATCACAGATGTGCACTCCTTTTACTGGATGCCAAATATTGGCCATAGTGTTTTTCATTGCTGGAAAATGAATAATACTAGCTATGAGAAAACAACCTACCAGGTTATACTCTTCAACCTCCCTAATTGTGTTTGGATCTGGTTGGATCTGTAGGACATCATCTTCTTCGTCAATCAAGGAGAGGTCAGCAAGATCGGCTTCCATTAGTGGTAGGAAAAGTAGGCGTTGACCAGGCAAGAATTGTGATATATTATGGGAAGGTTTTGAAAAGGTGGGTGGTGGACAACACAAAGAAGCGTTTAGCAGGTAAGGGGCTTTGAGATTGATGGAACAGTTTAGAAGGTTGGCGGCTATGTTTTTCAAAAGTATTCTTGTAACAAAAACCCTAGAATCTTGCTAGAGAAGCAGACAGAAGCGTGCTAGAGAGCAGACTTGTTGTCTTGAAACGTAAGCATAATTAATCACTTTGGGGTGTGTGTGTTTTAAAATCAAGGGATTGAGAAACTAATAAAAAATATTTTTTAAACTGAAAAAAATTGACATTTTAATTTTTGGGTATTGGAACCCAAGCTCGTGACCCGTTGATCATGGGTTCAGGTTCCAATACCTAAAATTTATTATAACAAATTTTTTAACTTAAAAAAAAATATAATATAAATATTATTTTTTATTATTATAAAAGGAGGTTGGTTTGGTCCCACACAATTTTTTTAACCTGACCAAGGTCCTTCCTTCCCTCCGCCGCCGAAGGTAAGTTCTAAGTTTTCCCTTTTTTTTTTTAGTGTAATTAATTATTTTAATGGTAGTTTGATATTTTTAAAGTATGTTATTTTGTTAAGAAGTTAGTACTTATTATCCCGAAAATCAAAACAAAAACATGTTTTAATTTTTTCTAGTATAATTAGTTATATTAGTATATGTTTGTATTAATTAATCTGTCTCTTTAATTTTTCTTTTTTTATATTACAAACACTTAGATGGTCCCTCCTTCCCTCCCCACAGCCGAAGATCTCCCAAAGAAAATCAAGTATTTTTTTTTTACTATTATTATAATTATTATTAATTGTTTAGGATTGTGTTAAAAGTTTAACTTTTCAAGGCTTTATTTTCAGCTTTATTAGTATACTAGCCTTTGGACTATATGTAGTTGTACTATATTTCACATTTTTATTGGTTGATATTATTTTTTACGGTAAATTGAGATAAAATGGTTTAAGTATTGGTACAAATCGTGATTTTTATATTGTTTATTTGTTAAATCGGATATTAAAATCTTAATTATTTTTACAGATATCGATATGAGTTCTTTAATTACTGCAGAAGATCACACAGTTAAGATAATCTATTTATCAATAAGAGAATGTTCTAATGTTGTACGTATTTTTGGCATAGTTGCACGTACTTTTTTATCTAATTGTGAGATCTTAACCAATTTTGTAATATGATTAGGGTTACCGAGTGTTGAGGCTGCGTAGCCATGGTTCGAGCTATCGATTGGATGCACAGATGATGCCCTACTTAGATGTTGCGAGATTTGGATCAGTGGCATTAATCCATGTGTTTGAGTTGAGGGGTGACTTAATATCGGCACTAGTTGAGCGGTGATGCCCAGAGACGCACACCTTTCATTTACTGCGTGAGTATTTCACCATCACACTGGAGGATGTCGTAATGTAATTAGGGCTCTTCGTGGACGGTGATGCGGTAACCAGTTTAAGCGACATAGTAGATCCTACGGCGCTCAGCTATGACTTACTTGGATGATCTCCAGGTGATGGTACCAATAAATTTACGGGTTTAAAATTTTCGTGGTTGAAGGTAAATTTTGAAACATTATCGGATTATGCGACCGAGATGGAGAAGATACAGGCTGCTCAGGCCTATATACTACAACTTATAGAGGGTACTTATGCCAGATTCCAATACTAATAGTGTAACAGCCCAATTTAGGGGCTAGTCAGAATAGTGATCTCGGGATCACTAATCCGAGATTAGAGAAAATTTATTTTCATGTTATATTATAAGTCAGAGCATGATAGAATATGTGCATGAGAATTTTAGTACTTTAATTTTAACGATTTCATGCTTAATCGCGAGAAAGGACTAAATCGCATAACGTGCGAAAGTTCCATTCTAAAGGCTAAAGATACCAAATAGCCATAGATTGTTAGTTGGAGGTCTTTAAAGGGCAATTAAACCCCTAAAGTTAGCATGGCCGGCCACAGGAGACAAAGATGGACAATGTTAGTCAAGGTTGGTGATAGTTGGTGACTTATTTGACTTGTATTAATAAAATAAGGAAAGAAAAAAATATCATCTTTTCTCCTTTTCTCTTCCACCGAAAATTAGCAACAAATAAGGAGTAGAAAGCTTCAAAAATTTCAACACACTCATCTCTTCACAAGTAAGTGTTCTAGTGAACTTTGCTTGAAAATAATTGTACTTTTGAGACCCCTAAGGCTTAAGCTTCCAAATGATGGGACTATTGTGCAATATTGTGAAAAGTTTAGAGTTCTACCATGAGAGCTATCTTAGTTATTTGCTGCATTTTCATGGAAGAAATTGAGTCTTAGTTGGTAGATGAACAACTTTTGTGAAAGGTGTTAGCATGAAAACACCAAATAGGACCTTGATGAATAGGTTACAAAATTTATAGTAAGTATGTGAGATGTTGAGTTTTGATGATAGCTATAAGAGTATCAAATGTTCACCTAGGCTTGTTGAAGGTAGAAATACGATTAGAATTTATTTTCGAGCCTAGGGGCAAAATGGTCATTTTGCCAAAGTCAAGGGGCAAAAATAGTAATTTTTGCCTAAGCATGATTTTTGAAATGCTATTATTAATATAATGATTAAAATGAGTTGAATTGCTATTATAGAGCAAGAAGAACCGAGAACCTGCCCTGATCGGGGAAAGAACAAAGTCTCGGGCTAGATTGACAAGTTAGCTCATTTTGACATCGAGGTAAGTTTGTATGTGATTTAAGTAACATTTATATTAGCATGTTGAGAAATGCTTGGCCTTATGTTAATGCATGATGCACTACCAATTTGAGTAGTTAACGTGAATGAAATGTTGAAATTCTAATGGGCCATATTAATTATGGAAATGTTATCATTGTGATATGAAATAAATAAGGTCCCGTATAAGACCATGTTTGGGACATGGCCTTGGCACCGAGCTGAGATCCCGTATAAGACCTATCTGGGATATGGCCTCGGTAAGAAATATGAAAATCGTATAAGACCATATTCGGAATATGACATCGACACATGATAGGAAATTCCATATAAGACCATATCCGAGATATGGCATTGGCATTTAGAGGTGACTCCATGTAAGACCACCTCGAGGATGTGGCATTGGCTTTATACTTACAGTAGTATCGATAAACACACGTCTTTGACTATCCCTTGAGAATAGTGGGATAAGTAGATGAATTTAGAAGTAGAGATGTGAAAGATATTTAAGTCATGTGAATGAGTGAATACAGGTACTCGTGAATGAGTCACGAAGAATCGGTTGCGATATGTGGCACGGTATGTGCTAGATAAGGGCAATTGTAAGTAAGTATTGTCAATAAGCCTTGACTCGAGTTTGGTTAGCTAATACCGTGGATGGATTATTTTATAAGCTTATTATTGTTAATTATTTCCATGCAAACT
Organism: Gossypium australe; assembly: GCA_005393395.2. NCBI lineage: Eukaryota > Viridiplantae > Streptophyta > Magnoliopsida > Malvales > Malvaceae > Gossypium > Gossypium australe. The sequence continues at coordinate 53,725,315 of CM016623.1, read as the reverse complement.
TACTAAGCTTTATGCTTACCATTTTTCATTGCCCTTTCTTTCTTGTAGTATTGCCAAGGTGAATCGTGGACCGTGGGCGTAGGAGTTCGGAAATCACACCATCGGTAGCACTTTAGTATAACAATTTTAGACTTATTTTGAGTATGGCATGTATAGGACTTGAGTATTTTGTTAAGTTGTAATTGTTAGTCAAAGTGTTGGCTACGTAAGTTAGTAAAAGTCATTTTGTAAATGGTTTAATGAGCTAGGCATATACTTGGCAAACTCTTTTGTTTAACGAAGATAAAATTCATGAAGTGGATGTCCCTTTAATTACCTTGTATGTTGGATTGAGCTCTTAGAATTGCTTATGGGGTAAGTGTTGTATTGCTTGAGTGAAAGTATGTATGTGTGCACTCTAGGGTGTCAAGGGCTTGGTATATAGCCTTCAAATTGTCCACATAGGAAATCACACGGGCGTGGGACAAAACCGTGTGGGAGGCACGGCTAGCACATGGGCGTGCACCCAAGCCGTGTGAAGTCTGTACCTTGCACTTAGGATTTGAATCACCACAAGGGCGTGTGTATAGGCCGTGTGGATAAGTCAGAATCGACCACGGTTGGGAGACATGGGAGTGTCAGGGCTGTGTGAAATTAGTCAGTGTCGACCACGGGTGGGAGACACGGGCATGGCTTAAGGGCACACGGGCGTGTCCCTAGGCCTACACGGGCGTGTCCCTAGGCCTACACGGGCGTGTGGCCCCTGTTTTATTAAAAAGTTTCTCGAACTCGTGAAAGTTTCTGATACTTCTCGGAAGTATGTTTAGGGCCTCTTAGGCCGATTATGTGCGAGTGATAGGGTTAAACGAAATTTTATAACCCTATTCTAAATGCTTAAACAAGATTAGCTATGTAATGCCTCAAACCCTGTTTCAACTCGAATACGGGCAAAGGGTGTTACAAATAGTGTCCACTTGATGTACCTGCCCTTACTTAGTGATTTGCAATATGTCTGTTCCTACAGGTGGGGTTCAGCAGTACTAGCGACGTTATATCGTGAGCTTTGTAGGGGGGCAAAGCACAGAATTGTCAAAATAGGTAGCTGTCTGATACTACGACAATATTGGGCGCTATACAAGATGCCATTTTTGGCATCAGTAGGTCGCCAAATACATGTGTTCCCACTTGTGAATAGGTAAAAAAAAAACTTGGATCAAGATTTTTTTTATGAAAATATTTTCTAACAAATTTGGTTTATATTTTTAGATGGTATAGTTGTTCGAACATCAGGAAGTCGAAAATACTCATTGTATACTAACAGATGATCGAGGCATACATCGGGGATGGGGTAATTTATTTTCAAAAAATTAAATTAAATTAATGTTATATAATTATTTTATTTATATAATTAAACTGTGATTATTATTTTAATCATGTGTTTAATTGTATATTTTGTGTGGATGTCGTATATCGCGTCGGATGTTACTTCCATCATCCATTCTCGGCTAGAGCACATGCAATCATGTGGTGTGTTAACGCACCCATTATCAATTTTTAAATGGTGAAGTGGTATGTTAGGGATCGGGTGCTTCATCAATTCGGGTGTCGTCAACATATTCCGGATGTTCCTATAGAATTGGGAAAAGATGTCCACGGAATTGACAAGAAGGGAAAACATGCAAAGAATTGAGCGTTAGAACATTAACCATATATTGTGTTATGGAACGCCCGGTTGGAGAGAATACCTTATTTGGAATAATATTTTCCTGATTTCACTTATTCGAAGGACAACCAGCAGTGGTACGTATAGAATGGGTTGCCCTATTTATATGGTGGACGATTGATGTTAGTCCTTCCACATATGGAATGACGAAGTCCCCTATAAAGTCGTTATTGTCAATAATCTCCTCTACCACCCAGCCCGAGACCGAGCCCAAGCCTGAGCAGACACCTTCATTGTCATACACACACTCGACCGGTAGTTCCTATCACCCAAAAATAGGGGGTTGCAGTTTTTTCCCAGGGTACTTGGGTTACACAATACGCTCGGATATAGGCAGTTCCAGTTCTTATTAGTTGTCGAGCTCACTAACGATGTTTGACATGTTTAATCCATTCCCACCCTAGTACTACACCCTTCCTGAGCAAACAATTGTGACCAACAATTTTTCGAGTTTGGTCAGTGCACCTTGGGGATCACCTATGGGTGATAAGACTGTAGTTTCGAGTGAGATGGACATTGACTGTCAGAAGCACATGCAACGTGAAAGAAAGCCACCACAGGGATACACCCCACTGGTAACCCCGTTAAACCATAGATTTTGATGGTTTTAATTCAAATAATTCGATTCATTATAATGCTTCGTTTATTTAAAATATGTCATATTTTATTCCAAGCTAAAATTTGTCTCATGTTAATGAAATATTTGAAACAAGTTCATGCAAATATACGTGCCCATCAAGTTCATTCAAATATTTTACAAGTTCATCTAAATAATTGAAGTTGATATAAGAATGAAAATTCAATAAAAAAAGCATATACATAATACAAATATATGTAAATAATTGAAGTTGATACAATAATGAAAATTCAATACATAATTTACATAAAGCAAATAAACGTAAATAATTGAAATTGATACAAGAATGAAAATTCAATACATAATTTACATAAAACAAATATATGTAAATAATTGAAGTTGATAAAAGAATGAAAATTTAATACATAATTTACATAATGCAAATATATGTAAATAATTAAAGTTGATACAAGAATGAAAATTCAATACAAAAACAGATACATAATGCAAATATATGTAAATAATTGAAGTTGATACAGGAATGAAAATTCAATATATAATTTACATTCTATTTGGCCGAGACGACTCTCTCGGGTGGTAGTTTCGATGTGGGCATTTTCTTCGATTATGACCTGTTGATTTGCACACGCCACAATGTTTAGTGTCAACTCTTTCTCTTATGTTCATGTCATTTCTTATCCGAGTGACATGCAGACGACCTTTGGACTTCCTACGAAGATTGCGGTCTAAGACCAACTCGAAAGCCAGCGGGGAACTTCCTATGTTGGCACATCCCATATTGTTGGGAACTTATGTAACCTCATCGATACATTGTTCGACCTTGATAGAGCCCTCAGCGCATGCTGCAACGATGTGCGCAAACATGTAATGAACTTTCTGGAATTTCTTACAGTCGCGTCTCTTGTTTAGGAGATCAATTCCATATGACCTAGGCGGGATACACGGTCGACAAATGACGATCTCTGTCACTCGAAATGTTTCAAAATTCTGAAAATATAATTTAACGTTTATGGTCCTTACTTTTCAGCTATTGACCGCCATTACCTTCCTAATCGCCTCGACGTATATGAACCTCGCATTCATTTGATTTACTTGTTTGAGCCCTATTCTCGATATCAGTGTGGCAATTCGGTAGAAAGTAGCTGAGAAAGCAGATGCAATTGGGAGATGTCGTGTAAGCCTCAATACCGCGTTAATGACCTCTGCTAAATTGGTGGTCATATGACCATATCTTGAACCATCATCGAAACTTTGAGCCCATTGCCAGGGCTTCATACTCCCAAACCACTCATGTAATGTAGTATTCATCTGACCTTGCATATCAGCTTCGAGGCCAGCCAGTCTCCATCTAAATTGATATGGTTCTAGCTTATACCTTGAACCATTACAACATGTTATGTGTCGTTTGGAAAACTTTAAACATATGGAAAAAATGAGACAGATAGTTACCCATATTCACAACTTGTCTTCGTCAATCCGCATTTTTGAATTCCTTATGGAAGTTTGCCGTAATGTACCTGATATAGTACATGAATCTTTATAGAACACCCAAACGCCTAATTGCGACAACTAGCTCCTTTGATCTATTAAAAATTATGCAAATGTTGAGTTCAATGACAACATATCTCTACAAGTTTTCCATGAAAAATTCCCACGACTCCAAGTTATCTCCTTCAACAATGATAAAAGCTATCAGTAGAATGTTCTGGTTCCCGTCTTGTGTAACCGCAATGAGGAGGACCTACATATATTTCCCATACAACCAGGTCCCATCTACCTGCACAAATGACTTACAGTGGAGAAAGGCTCGAATGCATGAATCAAATGTCCAAAATATACGGTGAAAAATTCTTTTCCCTAGATGTAGTTGGTTGCTTCAGTCGCGATAAGGCAACGTTTGTAATTCAATGACAGTCCCTGGAATGTACTCTTGCATTATGCCAATCCACCCTTAGAGTTCATTGTACAACGCATCTCAATTTTCGTACAACTAGTCCATGGCCATCTATTTAGCTAATCATGTCTTCCGGTGTGAAACTCAGTACTGGAATCGTTCTTGCATTTCGGCAATCAACACCGATACAACAATGGTGGGATTGTTTTTAACCATTGTTGATATGTAGTTACAGATGATTTTTGAATCAAGCTTGCAGTGGTCTTGCATCATGCGAGCAGAAGTGCATGTATTAGGCCTAACATATTTCTGTATCTCCCATTGCTAGGACCTCTGGATAAATGCAGCTCGTACCTGCCACTTGTACCCTTCTGTCAACTTCCAACACTCACCAACATAGATCGTTGGTTTTGATTCAGCCACCTTTTAGTCGGCAGATACTTTCAAACTATAGCGCTTGATGGCATCGACACACTCGTCTTTGCTCGCGAATCTTTGACCTACGATCAACTCTTCCTATTCAGGATCTTCTAACATCAGGTGAGTAGGTATGATGTCCAGGTACTCAGGGAACTCGAAAGCAAAGACATTGCATACGACGATGCCACGACTTGAGTTTTCGACTGAAGGGGCATGACCATTCCCATCATCTGGGATATCGTCTAAATTAGGGTCACTAAAATCTTCACCTTCGTGATCAGAATAATCATTATTATCGAATCCATCATCACCAAGTGCATTGGTTTCAATAACGACTGGATGTATTTGTAATCCACCACCATACTAATCTGAACATCCAACGTTGAGATCAATGTCAAAATCGCGTACAGACGATCTAGGAACCTCTGTATGTAGGTCTTCAACTCCATATTATTGACTTAAGAAAGTTACATTTTCAACGGGCTCTGCATCTGCTAACTTAGCAAATAACTAAATCGGTTTAGTGTTCAACCTCCTTGGCGAGCAATACAATGCAACCATTGTCTCGATGTAGTCATCGTCTAAAAGTTCCATATTGATAAATTTGATAGGATTTGACGAAACTGAAAATTTGTAGAATAGTTTCGTCATCCTCTTTCCACAACGTTAGTAAATTTTTTCACTGACCTTCTCTTTCATATCACCAATGGGCACATTCCTATTAAATCTCATTCCGATTTTTAGGAGAGTTTCAAAAATACAACCAATGGTTGTTTCTAAATAACACCACCAAAATGAATGACTGCAAAAAAAAAAAAAGAACAAAAAATCTTAATAAAATAACAACAAAAAGTAAACATACACAATTATAATAAATAACTAACTATTCTTGAAAAAAAGAACATCTAACTATTCTTTAAATTATAACAAACAAAATAAATTGTAATAAAAAATATTAAAATGCCAAAACAATTAATATTAACCTTCTAACACAAATAACATACCTTAATAATAATATTAATAAACTATTACTAAAATAGCAGTGAAGAAACTTAATTGCAATTTTTGAAGGGGGAGGGGCGGAGCTTCACAACTTTTTTTCTCGCTTCAACTCAAGAACTTATGTGTGGGGGTTGGGGATCAAACCAACCCCCTTTTACAATAAAAAATAATAATATAATAATAAAACTAACTTCTTTAAGTTGAAAAATTAGATGTGACCTACTGGCCACGGGCCTGGGTTCTAATATTTGAAAATTAAAATATCAATTTTTTTAGCTTAAAAATATATATTTTATTATAAATAATAGGGTGCTGCCTGACACATCGACGATATCAATAATTTTTTTTTTTCCATTTTTATGCTTATACATGTAAAAAAAACACGTATTTTCGGTTTGAAATACGGGTGCCTCCGATTGGTCAGGCTGCACCAAAAAAATAGTTCTTTTAAGAGGAAAGGGGTGCTGCCGATTGGTTAGGCGGCACCAATTATTTATTATAGAATTTGCCTAAATTTGTGAATATCGGTGTTGTTATCCTATTCTGATATTTATTTATTTTATAATATTGAAGTTAAAAACCCTTAGCCAAGTCAAAAAAAGAAAAAAAATTCGAAAAATTGATTGATCAAATTATAACTTTTTTAATTGAGTGACTAAAATAAACACTAGTGAGTAATTGGTGGAATTGTTAAAAGAAACACGAAGGAGATTGTTTGGCCCCAACACCTTTTAAACTGCATTTGGATATTTTGTTGGAATTGCATCATATTAACTTCAATGTCTTTCTAGTACTTGCATTTTAGATTGATGCCTAAAAATTTTAATCTCCAAAACTAAAACTACATCGTCATTTAAAAGTTTCCACATGGATGCGATAGGTCAGCATTGTTATTATTTTCCGTTAATTTGATTGGAAATTAAAAACAATTGCTCCAAAAAGAAAAGGTGTAAATGTTATCATTATGTCTTTCATGATGGAAAGATTATTTTAATTCAGCAACTTTTTCTTTAGAACCAGAGAAATAAATTACCTTCAATAAACCAATTCAAATTATGATGTCAAAGTCATTTACGATTATAGTATAATCTCGATTGGTTTTAGTTTATTATTTTAATAATTTATAATGTTCGGATAAATAATTATAAAAGTAAATGAAAAGAATAATATATGTTTATTTTTTTATAATTAAAATTTGTGAAATAAATTGCATATATGCTACTTTTGTTTGGTTAAATTGTGAAAAGTTGATAATGATTTTTTTATTATATCTTTTTTATAATAATTAATATAATAAAAACAATATTTTGCATTTTAAAAGAAATGCCATTTTATTTTACCTAATTTTTTCCTCAAATTAGGGTAAAAAAATATTGACTCAAAGGATATTCAATACCCTTCAGTTTTCCTTGCTTAAATAAATATACAAATACTCATTTAACTATTACCGTGTTTCTGCTTTGCTCACTTAAATTTAAAATTTTTCATTTTAGTAACTAACGTTATCATAATTCAGTACTTTGATCACTTATCCATTAAATCACTAACAAAAGCTTTTTTATTGGCATAATTACAAGTTCACCCCTACAATGTTGATAGCTTCTATTAATTTAGTTTTGGTTTTAAAAAAAATTAACAATTTTAGTCCTCAACTTTACACATTCTATCAATTCAATCTTGATTATTAAAAATTAGAAGAAAAAAACTTTAAACCTTTTTTAAAAGTTTTTGTTTTTATAAAAACATATAAGAAAACTTTAAATAAATATTTTTCTCTTCTATAAAATCTTATGTATTTTTATAAGAAAAAAGAAACTCTAAATATTTTTTTATTTGTAGTTTTTAAAAATTTTAAATTTGAATTTTAAGAATCAAGATTGACATAATGTATAAAATTGAGGGTTAAATTTATTGAAATTTTTAAAATTAAGACCAGATTGACAGAATCTATATATACTGAAGGTTGAAATTGTTATTATGCTAATAAAAAAAAGTTTTTCGTTAGTGACCTAACAGAGGAGTAACCAAAATATTAAAATTTGATAACATTAGTGATTAAAATAGAAACTTTTGAATTTAAGTGAGCAAAGTAGAAACAGACTAATAGTTGGGTGACTTTTTGTATAGTTTGCCCAATAGAAGAAGTAATGACCCCTTACTTTTCTTTTCTTCCCTTTATTTTACTCCAAGGGTTAATTACACTAAACTTCCAAATGTTTGAGCTAATAATCAAATTTGCCACTGCACTTTACTTTGTTTGATATTTGTCATTGTCTTTATGAACCAAAGATAAATTTACCACTACATTGACTGTTGTTGCTTTAGTTTGAATTGATTGAATTTTTCCATTAGAGTTATATTTTTTTATTTAAATTATTTTGAAGACAAAATTTAATAACTTTTTTATATTTTACTTTAATATTTAAAAATAACAAGTTAATTAGTATATTATTAAAGTTAAATAAAAATGGTTATTTTATAAAAATAAAACTTATATATATATATATATTATTTTTCAAGCTTTTATTCCATTAAATAAAAATTCTAATTTAATTTATTAATTTTTAATATTTATAAGTAAAATTATTTTTAACTATTAAAACATAATATTTGAAAGATTTTTTCTTAATAGATTATGTAACAGCCCGATTTTGACCCTAATCGGACACAGTGGTTTCGGGACCACGAATCTGAGTTAGAAAAAAAATATATTTTAAAATATATTTTATGTGTTTATTATGTGTGAATTTATTTGTGTGAAAAATTTCGTGCTTTAATTTTGTCGTTTGAGTGTCTGATTAAATAAAAGGATTAAATTGCGTAAAATGAAAATTAGGTGGTTATTTCTAAAAGGGTCAAATAGTGATTGTCTTTATAATTAAGAGGTTTAAAAATGCAAATAACCCACTATGTAAGTTAGTGGGAGACAAAGGACTAACGTAACCTTATTATATATGTTATATTTATTAATAATTAAAGGTTAAAATAGTAAACTAATAATAATGTTAATATATGTTATATTATATGAAATTAAAAACCATTTTTTTTAGTTCTTCATCTTTCATTGCCGAAAGTTAGAAAACAAAAAGGGGTTTAAAAGCTTTGAAACATTCGGTCCTCATCTAACTTAATTCAAGGTGTGTTTTCGGTTTTTGATAATTTTTACGTTGTTGAGATCGTTGCTTAGTAATTTACAAAGCCCATGCCTTAATTTCTGAAATTGGTGATGTTTTTAAAATGTGTCATTGTTGAATACTTATGTATTTTGATGTTTCTTGATAAATTATTGATGGTTGTTTATAGATATACAAGTTTTATAAAGTGATTTTTGACAAAATTGAGTATTTGGGATTAAATTGAAAAAGATAGAATTTTTGTGGCTAGAAATGTAAATAAAATAAAAATATGGGTTGTTTTGATGCTATAGAAATTTCGGTTATGAATAGGTATATGAAAATTTTGTGTAATTTTGCATATTTACGTATTATGGATTAAAATGTTAAAATGTGATAGTATAAGGGTTATTTTATAAATAGGTCAAATTACATGTTTATGGATTAAATTGAATGTGTTGGTGATTAAATGGGTTGAATTTGAATTAATATAGATCAAGAGAAACAATTATCGGAATTAGATCGAGGAAAACGGAAAGTAGACGAATAGTCGACAGATTACGAGGTAAGCTCGTATAGCTAAAAAAATTGAATTGTTAGATATGTGTAATTATTTAAATTGATTATATGTATGTATGCGTAATGAATAATTTACTAGAATTATCGGCTCTATGAATATGTTGCTGCCACCAAATTATATGATTAATTGATACAAAAATTATATGTTACAAGTATCGGAATACAAGTTTCCTGATACATGATTATATGATTAAATATATTATATGGTACAATAACTATATGAGTAAATGAGATATGGGATGAATTGGTACTTGAAAAAAAAAATGTTATAGATGTTATATATGTACTGGAATTCAGCTGGATAATAAACAGGGTTTATGCAAACTGAGCATTTGAATATATATATGTTTTTATTGAATTGAAAATATATGAATTGAGAAATTGTTATAGTAAATATCGTTAATTTTGAATTTAAATTAGTTTAATATGTTGTTTTGAATTTTATAGAGTTATAATTGAGATAGTTGAATATGATTATGCATGGAAATAATATATTTGAGTTTAATTCGACTGAGTTACGACATTTGAAAGTCTGTATGAACTTTATGGAATAGCTAGAATTTTCAATATATTAACAGTGATATTCGGGCTTTGAGCCTAGCAAGCCTTGCGCTGGTGAATTAAATCAGGCTTTGTGCCTAGCAGGCTTTAGGCCGGTGTATTAAATCAGGCTTTGTGCCTAGCAGACTTTATGCCAGTGTATTAAATCAGGCTTTGTGCCTAGCAGGCTTTATGCCGGTGTATTAAATCAGGCTTTGAGTCTAGCAGGCCTTGTGTCGGTGTGTGATACAGGCTTGTGCCTAGCAGGCTTTGTACCAGTGAATTATTATAAGCTTTATGCCTAGTAGACTTTATGCCGATATGGCATCGATATGTGATTGCATGTAAGACTACGTCTGGGACGTTGGCAACGATATGTGTGATTATCCTTGTATCCTATCCAATTTCGAATGGATCGACGGGTAATTTACTGACTTGTAATATAAAAAGTAATTGTTATAAGAGATATAAGAAGTACATGATATATGTTACATAATTTATATGAGATTATATGCTAAATGAAATATGAATTAGATGGATTATATGTTACAATTATATGTGTACATGATACATAATGCTTGGTATACATGATTTATATGTTAATACATAATACTTGGTATACATGAATTATATGTTACAGGAATTTCATGATTTATACGAATACATGCTATACGAATTACATGAATTACATGGATATTATATTGCTACAAGAGTTATATGATTTACATAAACGTATGTTATACAGGTTACATGATTTACAAGAATTGACTGCTACATGAGTAGATGAATTATAAAGATGATGTGTTACATGAATTATATAAGTTACAAGATGAAATCTTATATGAGATATTTGATGGGTATAAATGAAATGAGAGATGAATTAGATATTAAATAGATATTATAAGTTTGGTTTATTCCTTGTGAATGAACTATTGTTCTTACTGTTGAATTGATGTTATACGGTATACTTCTGCTATCGGTTATATGAATGTGTTACAGGTCATTTGAATGGAAATAAATTGATATGAATATTATGTGAATTTAACTGCTTATTATTTTTACTCATGATGTTTTGATGAAATATGAATAGGTAATATTTATATGGTATAAGTATAGATGGCTACTAAGTATATGGTTCTTAATGAGCAAGATACCGAGTATTCAATGATAGTTTCATTGATTTGACTGAAAAGATGACGATGTGAAAATAGAAATGTGGATACGAATCAGTACAGGTATATGTGTAATACTCAACAAGTAAGTGACATTGATAAATTCATGTGATACGTGAGTAGATGTGATAAATTACGCATGGATTACATGACTATTAAGGAAATAAATATTGAATTAAATAAGGCTGGTTCAAAAGCAATCAAAATGTTTAAAATGACAAGCTAACTGTTAAATCTTTTATAAAGTGCTGTTAATTATACGAGCTTACTAAGCTTATTAGCTTACTCTGTTTATTCTCTGTATTTTACAGTGATTCAAATGTTCGCCCGGGTTGGAAGTCATCGAAGATTTCATCACACTATCTAGGGAGTAATTGGTATTTCTAAACTCTTTGATGTGGGATAATATGACATGTATAGGCTAGTTAATAAGTTGAATTATATGATCACTTGTGTATATGAATGAGATATGATCTGTGGTATTTTGATCAAGCTATGCGATATGGCTTGAGTGAAAATGGTTGATTTGATATAGAAGTATTATATGATGTATTCATCTTGTGATAGTTTTGTTAATTGGCATTTTGGTATAGATGATATATATACTTGAACATGTTATGCAAATGATGCTTGTAGGTACATGTCATAAGAGTTGTGAAAATGGCTTAAACCAAGCCTGTTTTGTGCCACACGGTCAGAGCACACGTGAAACACCCCAAACCCGGCCCACGAGCTTTGACCAGATTTGGTATGTTCCTCAAGTAAACCAGTTCAAATTTCCTTCGTTACTTTGTGAAAACTTGTGCGATTTTTAAAAATATTGTTTGGGTTGGGCTTGTGTTGAAAACCAATTCGATTTTTATATTAGAAAAACCCCTTTTTAATCTTTAAGTGATAAAACATATGGAGTATATTTAAAAAAAAAACAAATTACTTAGTCTTTAACTTAAATAAAATTTGGGACATAATTAAACAATAAACAGAAATAAAATAGTTCACCAGGGCTTATGGCCTTATTACATCAAATAAATCCAAATAATTCAGAGTACAAAAAAAAAATAGAAGTCCATAAAAACAAAAACTCCATGTTGAGCATGGCCACCACAAGTCCTGCCGTCCCGGTCCATCACTGTTCATCACCTGAAACATAGTCCCACAACGGGGTGAGTCAACAGACTCAATGTGTACGCGACACTAAGTCATAATAGAATCAGGCATACAAAAGTTACATATTCAAAACGTATAATACAAGTTATGATGCATTCCCGAACCCAAACCTATTTAGCCATCCGCTACACTCCCCCGTACCAATCTGTACACCGTGGGGACTACTAAGTCGACCCTCCTTCCGCCACACTCCATATCGCGGTCTTAGGTCACCGCATTCGTGGTCTTAGGTCACCACGTTCAGATTACTATGGTCTTAGGTCACCACATTCAGATTACTGTGGTCTTAGGTCACCACATTCAGATATCACGGTCTTAGGTCACCGTGTTCGTGGTCTTAGGTCACCACATTCACTTCCCCTTTCAAAAAAAACCCATATGCCCATATAATAATAATATGCATAAACATGCCAGAGTTCACATTCTTATTCTTATTCTCATGTTACAATTAACATATTTCATATTCCTAGTAGGAGTAGGAAACGTACCTGAGTACTTAGTACCATAACATGGTACCTTAGCCACTTTTATATTCTTAATAACACATATTTTAATTAAACATAGCCATAAAACGTATTATGAAATAGTGTGGGGTACACACCTGACTCGCTTAGCAAATTCCTTGAGATCTCGAAATCTGATCTACCGCTTAGACCCTTAATCCCTACATTTGATTAATCACCTACTAATTTAATAAAAAGCCATTTAGCCATAAATCCAAATCCTAGTAGGATTAGTATTCTTAAACTTACCTTGTTGCCGATTGGGACACCAACAAATCCCGAAATTGATCCTTGTTTTCCTAGGAATATCGAAACTCCTATAACCTTACGTTAGATTTAATCTAATCATCAAAACATAAAGCAAGGCCTTTGGCCGAATCTTATAGTTTCTTACCTTAGATCCTTATGAATCCCGAAATATTCCTCCTTGTAGTCGACAGTTGTAGAAACCCGAGAAATCCTTTGTAGATTTGGCCATAAAACAATAGTAGAGATTAGATCTTAGTTTTCGACAAGCCTAAGAGAAAAAGAATGAGAACCGAATTGGATCTTACCCTTTTATATGGAAATCGGCAACACCTATGCTTGAAGCCCCTCCAAGATTCGGCTTTTGAGGCTTAAAAGAAATTGATTTCACTAGAGATTATTGGTATATTCGGTTTGACAAAATAAAAGAGAAGAAAAGAGAGGAGAGGACTAAGAAATTCGGCAGAGAGAAGGGGAGGAAGAAAATTGATGGATAGCCCTATTTCTTTCCTTTTATAGCCGAATTTACCACTTGGAATCCCTTACTTGGCCACGACTCTTCTATTTGATAGCTTTATCCTTTGAATTATCACTTTGTTTAATAATAATAATAATCTTTCTATTATCTCTTCTTTTATCCATTAAAATAAAAGGAATTAATCCACAATTATCTCTTGAAAATAATCCAAATTAAATCCTTTATTTATCCCCTATTTAGCCGAATTTTAAAGAGGATAAAACTCCTCTTTTGCAAGCCTTGTGCCGTCCACCTCTGTGTTTCTAGAAGCAAAAATAAAACTTCTTTTATTCGCTTCCCATGTGACTCGAACTCAGGCCCAACACCCTTGCATGTGGCGCCATTTCCAAAGGCCCTAAGTGGCATCTCCAGGCCACTTTTCCAAGCCTGTTTGTGTGTCAAATTTCACATACTTTTTCTCTTAAGGCCACCTTGCCTTAGTTTCCTCTTTTTAAGCTTTAAAACTTGACATTTCTTTACATTTCCAAGTTTTCAAAAATTTTCGTTTGCCTCTTTAAACTTGACATTTCCTTATATTTCCAAGTTTCCAGAAATGTTCACATTCCTCTTTTGAATCATTTCCAAATCATTTCCTTACATTTCTTAGTTTCCAAAAATGTTCACTTTCCTCTTTTAAACTTAACATTTCCAGGTTTCCAAAAATGTTCAAAATTTATTCATAACACGTAAAACATGTCATTTCGTACAATTAAACCGAAAATGCATAGGCCCTTTTCAGGATGTTACAACACGAATGTAACTTGACCGTGTGACCCTATTTCGTAAGTTTTCCTATATCTTTTATATGTTATTAAATTGTTCCCCGTTGAGTAATTAGAATTTTATATGTTTGTTTTAAGCATGCTATGATATGAATGTTTGATATTATTGAATTGAGATTATGTTTGATAAAAGTTTAAAATTTTACTGTTTTAAACCGTATTACAAGTCCAGTAATGCCCCTTACCTATTCCGGCGACGGTTACGGGATGGGGGTGTTACAGATTATGTTTTTAAATAATAAAATTAGGTAAAATTAATTAAAAAATTAAAGTTGTTGGAAAATTTAAATTTTTTTTACATATTTTCAAAATATAATAGCAATTATTAATGAAATAATTATAGTCTTAATGCCAAATGTTTTAATTAAGTATTGGTTTATGAAATGTTTCTCTATGCAACACTTCCTACTTCTCTATTTTCTCCATTTTTGATTTTTACTTTTATAAAAAATAAAATAATAAATAATAAATTTTCTTGTAATTAAAATGTTTTTAGATTTATATCTAATTATAATACGTTTTAATTATATCATTTTAAAAAAATATTTATTTTTATTTTTTCCTTTTATACAAATACATAAAATAAATAATTTATATTATAATTTACATTAACATTTTCATAAAAAATAAATTATAAAAATAAACTATTTTATATTTTCCCATTCTTCGTTTTTATAATTTTTTATGGGCAAAAGAAATAAAATTCATTGGCTCATAAAGTACATAAAATATATTTTATGTTTTATTTGGTTATAAATATAAAGGAAATATGTGATATTTTATATTAGTTAGCGTAAACTTTATTTGCACGAATTAATTATAAAAATAAATAAAACTAAAATACATTTCAGTTATGTAATGTAAATAAAAAGAATATGTTATAATTACATTTAATTTTTACAAAATTAATATATTATAAAGTATTTTTTAATATTATAATTTATTATGTTCTATGTAGAAAATCACATGACCTGAAAAGATGAAAAGTTGGGGTGGCTTGATGCCTGGAAAAGCTTTAGTAAGTGTTGAGGAGGCATGTGAATTGTGGCAATGCGTGCCCAACAAAACAGATGAGAGAGAATAGTAAAATAAATGTCGATAACCTCAATGCTCACCCACCAGTCACCTACAAGCAACAGGTGCGGTATATATGTACGGCCTCTAAATGTAATATTGCACCTGTTTCATGAGTTAGTTATTTTTTCACACTCGAAACCTCATCCAAAATTTGAGAAAAATTAGACAAAAATATTAAGTCCGAAAAATTATACATATTTTTATTTATTACATTTTTATATAAAATTATTTCAACGTTTAAAATATGAACTCGACTCAAGTTTGAACATTCGAAACTCAAGTTTGACCTAAATTGACCCATTTTTAATTTTGTAAGATTTTATATTATATTATATACATTTGTAATTTATAACACATAAAAACCAAATCTATAGTAATATATAAGACTATTATAATATAAACATAAAAAAATGTTAAAATAATTATATATAAAAATGTGATAAATAAAAATATGTATAAAAATATTAAATTGAAATAATTTAAATATGTATTTTTAATTGTTTTTAAAAATAATATGAACAAATCTAAACTGAGTTTGGGTTAAACAATTACAAATATGGTCGAGTAAAATTTTAGACTCATATTTTAAATAAGAATAAATTTAAATAAATATAAATATATTAACATTATGTTTAAACTCAATCCAAGCTTGATTTGACCCATTAACACTTTTTCTTCGCATAAATGAGTGAGGGAGCTGGCCAACATATATGTAGGTCACCAAATATGTATTTGGGTGGAGTAGCTCGCATAAGCTACATGTATGTGGCCTGTGGAGCTTATAAAAGTGGAGGGCAAAGGTAAACTTATACTCGGAAAAGGTTAAGTGACTGGTAAGGGGGTATGTAACACCCCAAACCCGGCCTAGATGTTATGGCCGAATCTGGCGAAGTCACATGATAGCGTGTTGAAAACTAAGTCTCTACGATAAAACTATTTCCATTTACTTACTTTTCTTATCTCTTCTTAATTCCAAAATCCTTACTCGTTTAGTCGATCGTTTTAAACATAATTCGTTGCGGAAGCTTTTAAAACCGTTTTGAGTAAATCGTGTGTTTAGAGAAAACTTTGCCTTTGTGAAAACGGAGTTTTCCTACGTCTAGCAGTTATAAACCCGTAAAAATAAATAAAAACCAAATTTAAACAAAAGTCCCCAAATTACATCCAAATAAACCACAAATCATGAATTATAAATCGTAAAAGTCCAAAAACTGTGGTTACCATTGAGTCCTTCGCCGCACCGATCCATCTAAGTCTGGGGATTACTTGTGCACATTAAACAGAGAGGGGTAAGTTTACGTAAACTCAGTGTGTAATCCCACATAAAACAAACAACAGTAAACACAGTGCACAGTCAAAAACAGTCTTGGGCCTAAGCCCCTTTCGGTATCAGAAACGGTTTGGCCTTAGCCCAACTCAATATCAGTATCAGTATGCACAAGGGCCTTAGCCCATCACAGTATCAGTAACAGATATACATTATTCAGTAACAAAGTCCTACCCAACCAGCCTCTACACACTATCTCCATCCAACCTCACATTCCATGTGAGGATTAAATCAACCCACCCATCCCTACACTCCAGGTAGTACCAAATGCGACACACAACAGTAGTTTACAACTGAGCTGCCAGTATATTAGGCTTAAGAGCCTTTCAGCACACTATCATCATGACATGCTATCTCATGATATCAGTACATATAATCAGTAAATGTATACATGCATACTATCATCATGCTCAATATGTATCCATCAATCAGTCAGTTCACACAATTAGGGTCTAAGTAATGCTTACCGACCCTATAGTAGGTTCACAGTCGACTTGGATGACCCGTGCAACCTTAGCAATTAATTCAGTGATAATGGGCTCACACGTCCACGTGGCCTACCCGTGTGGGCCCATACGGCCCAAATTTGCCTTGCCCGTTGATAAACCATAATTCATACATATTTGAACCCTATGCTTGGATTATTTTTGGATGAATTTTCATTAGATTTGATGAATTCGATGCTCTTAATCCTTTAATTTCATGTTTTACACTCAGGAGAGTTTAGGGAGTCGAAAAAGACGAGAAATAGGCCAAAAATGGACAAAATGGGCCTACCTCAGAAATCAATATGGCCTGGACTTTCTCACACGGGCAAACCACACGGCCATGTGTGACGAGCAGAATTGCGCATGGCCTAAGCCATTGAGCACACGGCTGTGTATGGCGAGCAGAGTTGAGCACGACCTAAGGTTATCAAACACGGACGTGTCCCTGCCAACCCCAGGTTTAATCCTATTCGGAAAAGGCTACTTGTGGGCCAAGAAAGACGTCCCAAAGCCTATATAAACACCATGGGGGCAACCTAAGGGGGGACGCCGAGTAGAAGGCAGAAAATACTCAAAGACAGCCATCGGAAGCAGCTCGGAAGAAGGGTCTCCATCAAGACTGAAGATCTCCTATTAATTTCTCTTGAAGTTTTTGGGTTTTCTTACGTTTTGTTGTTTTCCTTATTTTAAGATGTTTCCTTTTATTAGTATGAACTAAATCCCTTAAATACCTAAGGGGATGAAACCTAAGACAGATCTTATTATTATTTGATTTATAAGATAAATACTTGTTTTTATTCTTAATTGTGAGTTCTTATTCTTGTTTTGATAATTTGGGTTATTGATTCAAGTCGATGTGCTTATTCAGTGGAGCAAAAGTCCCTGTTTAAGAGTAGATCAACACAATTAAGCGGAGTTGATTGCAACCCTAGAAATAGGGCGACGAAAATCTACCGGATTAGAGTCAAATCTAATAAGGGAATCCATAGATCGAGTTAATGCGACAATAGGGGTTTTAATTAGAAAGATATTTCAATTAATCAACCTAGAGTCAGTTGTTTTTAGTCTTGAAAGAGATATTAACATAAATCAGGGATTTCTACGGACTAAGTCAAGTGAATAAATCAAATGAATCAAAAGTAATAAGTGAAGTCTAGGTGGATTCTTCCTTAGGTATTGCCTATCTCATAAAGTTGTCTGAAAGTATTTTCCCAATTCATTCTCTGTCGTGTTATTAATTAGTTTTAGTTTAAACAATTCTTAGGCTAGATAATAGAAAGATAGTAATTACTAGTACTATTGGTCCTTGTGGATACGATACTACCAGTCTTACCATAATTATACTATTAAACGATAGGTGCACTTGCCTCTTTTGTGATCATAGTTATTTTTAGACGCATCAGTCGTGTGGATCACATAGCCTGGCCCAAAATCCCACATGCTCGTGTGGCCTACACGGCCCAAACCAGTTCAGCCCGTGTGTCGCACACGGCCTGCCTGGCCATCACACGACCGTGTCATGCGCGCACAGCCTGGCCTCGTCGAACATACGCCCGTGTTAGGGCACACGACCTACCACACTGGCGACTACACGCCCGTGTAGAGTCAACAGTAAGGTTTTTGGCTTTCACCAAAACCTAATTTTCTGTGTAATCAAGTACAAACTTGGTATCGATTGATGCTAAAATGATCCTTGAGCACTTCAGAACCTAAAAACCGACATTCCAACACCCAATTTCAGTGACATTATCAAAACCTAAACGCGATTGTAATGAGACATTCATCCATTAACTATCGATAACTATACCTTCGATCGAAACGAGAATTCCACGCACTTAACTCATCGATTGGGAAAGATATACAGTCTCTTGATTAACTCCTAAACACTAAAAGGAAACCCCTTTTAAAAAGTATTCAGAAAAACATTTAGATTAGCAAAAGCCGAAACTTACCAATAACGCACAAAAGCCAAATTAACAAGTCACGAAAATTCGGAAGTAGATGGGGAAAAAAATTAAAAGACAACAGCAAGGAAACAAAAGGGGCGGCGACAAAAAGGAAACAATAAGAAAAAGAAAAGGGGAAGTGGCAGAGAGAATGGTCAGTTTTTCTAAGGAGAGAAATTTTTGGGAAAACTGATTTACTCAAATCCCACTACCTACACTATCTCAACCACCAACTTCTCAGATTTTTGGTACAACTCAAACTCTCAGCCACCAAACCAAGCAAAAATAATCTTTTTTGCCCACGAAGGGATTCGAACACAGAACCTTCAGCAATTCGACACTCAACTTAACCACAAGACCAGCAGGCCCATTCTAATATGGTTTCATAAATAATTTAATATAAGCCCACTGAATAAAGATAGGGCTTATATAAGAAAAATACCAAAATTTTCCAAAGCTAAGGCTTCGACTTGAGACCTCACACACACACCCAAAACACTTAACCACTGAAGTAGATACACATTTATGTCACATTTTAACAGAACCAAAAACATAAATTTTGGGTGTTACATGGTATTAAATTCTCGGTATCTACCATTATTAATGTTTGTAAAATTTTTAATAGATTGATTTAATAAAATTCCGTCGCTTACATTATTATTTTTTATATGTGTTTTTAATGATTTTTACACGAAAGTCAAAATATATAAATAAGTATTAACTCATTAATTACTTAACGTTTAACTAATATAAGTTGTATTATATAATCGAATTATGATGTGAGAAGACAATTTGTATTAATAAATAATCTAAATTGTTCATACTTTGAATAATCAAAATTGAGTAAATTAATTTAAGGGATTATTATAAAGCCTATTAGGTCCGATTGTGGAGATATTTTGTCTTGGATATTGAATCAAATAAGTTTAAAAAGGATAATGATATAGGTATGGTTGACTGGACTGACAATAAATCGAGCAAGACTTAAGTTGAATTTATTCTAGATCTATTTATGAATTTATTCACTTGTGATGTTCTTAGTATGATTTATCTCAATCCTAAATAAGTAACTGACAATGTGTGTGTGACTCATATTCTTTGACAAGTTGAAAGCTTGAATATAATTGGTAATAGAGTCAAAAGCCGATATGTTGGTGTATGACTTACACATGACATAACTTTACTTACAACAGTGAAATTCGTAACGTAATTACTGATAAATAATATTCTCTCATTAGCATTACATAATTGATAAAAAAGAAATGTGATCACACGTCATTTGTCAAGGACAAATGATGTAATTGCTATGTATTAGTAGTTATCTTTTCCATAAAAAAATGTAATTGTTATTATGAGATAAAATAGAATCATATTGAATTAATGATTTAACCCAAAGAAATTAATGACATCTTATGCGAGTAACGCATATATAACAATGCTGTTAGGACGGTTGGAGTAAATGTTTGTTCAGTTTCTCGATTTTTCTATTTTTATTTTATTTTTCTGAGATATTTTACTTTTAGGGCCTGGTTTTATTAGTTTAGTTTTTACGGGCCAAACTTTAAATTGGTTTTTGTTTTGTTATTATTATTTATATATTAGCCCAATCTGCTTTAAGTTCAAAAAAAAAAAAAACAATGTTGTTAGTTGAGAAAAGTTACAAGTTTTCATAATGGTATATATTTAGGGAGAATTCGAAAATGGTATTTTTAAAAGATTGTCTCAATTCCCAAATAATGTTGAAATTTAATTACAAATTACTTAAGCTCTAATTGCATGTCCAATTGACCCATTCATTAACTCAACACAACTTTATACGTATTGCATTTGAACTAATATACAAATAGAATTAAAATGATGAATAGAAAAATAAATTGCATATATCACTATTTGTAGTGAGTACATCCTCCCGCATGAGACGAGATAATCTAATGATTGATTTAATTTTTTTGAATTATTATTTAATTAATTTTAATTAAATAATTGAAGTTTAAAGTAAAAATTAAATTAAATTATTCATTATAATTTTATTTGATAAGACAACTAATTTTATTATTCATGTATTTTAGTACGATAAAATAATCATAACTTTTAACATAATAAAAATTGAGTTTAAAAAATAATTTAATTAAGTGCATTAATTAAAATTAATTTCGCTAATCAAATAAATATAATTTTTGAGGATAAAAATACTAAATACACAAATGAACACAATAAGCACATTTGATACATGATAGGCGCAACACCTATGTTTCTAGATGAGTGTGCCAACCACCCTTTGATAGTTTCAGAGCTATAAATAGGGATTGAGCTCTAAGTCCAAATATACCAGTTATTGATCTTGGTTGCTCCGTCAAAAAATAAAGAGATTTGTTATTTTAAATAAATTCTATTTTCACATTTTCGGTTTAAACTTACAAACTCACTGGAAAATTAAAAATTTTCATTATTCGAGAATAAAAGAGGGGAGTAATTTATAATTAATATTGATTAGCACATAGAATAACCTTTGCATCCTACAAGTAAAAACTTAATTTACAATTATAATTATGAAATTGATTATTATGTTGTCAATCATTTAATATTATCATATAAATTATTTTTTTATAATTAACAGATGTATGAATTTAGGACTTAAATGTTTAATAATATTTTTCTACAATAAAGCTTCCTTTATTTTTTTTTTGTAAAATTTTAAAAATTTGACATATCTTCTTTTCTTAAAAGTATTTATTTTTAATATTTTATTGTACCCTCATAAAATTATTTATATAATCTAAAAACTACACTAGCAATGTACTAAATAATACCTATAATTATTCCTTCTCAATACTCATTTACTATAAATTTATCCATAAATTTTAGAATTTAAAAATTTTCTTACAAATAAAATTTAAAACTTCCTTGTAACAAATTTTATATAAAAAAAAATCAAAGTTCATAATTTAATAACTTAATTATAAGTTAACAAACTATATTTTAAGCAAATTGATTTATTTTATTTTTGAACATAATTGGAGAAAATTAAACAATTTGAAATGTAAATAAAGTAATTAAAATTTCATATCAAAATTTTATTAATTTTGAAGTCAATTAATATAATACAAACTTTGTTTTTAAATATCAATTAATTTAAGTTTAAATAAAATAATAAAGTTACATATTTACATAACACAACTTTGTTAATTTTAAAATTTAACTTGAAATTCTCACACACATGGATAGAAAGATATGACTGATAAATGGAAATATATGATATATGATATATATATATATATATATATATATAAAAGCTAATAAGAGTTGCAAAGGTAAGCACAAATTATGAATTTGAAATTACTCATAAACAATCAATCTATTGAACCAGATACTTAAAACAACAGAGATAACATGCGAGTGAAAAAGAGCAAGAATCATATTTTTTACTTCAACCTACCAGAATGAAACACGTTGGTAGAAAACCTAGCTGACCTTGATTATTTGTTGTCGCTATTGCCACCATACTGCGTAGAATTTCCATTCCAGAAGGGATTTCTATCCGAGAAACGGCTGTCATCCTCGTCGTGTTTTAGTGTGTGAATATTGCTACCATATCGGGATGTTGTGGGTCGTCTGTTCCTGCTGTCGGTTGAACTGTTTCTGTTTGTCGAATTAGGTGAATATGTCCTGTTTGCTCCAGCCAAGTTATTTTGCAGTGTAGGGTTTGGACCTATAGATGCAACCAATCCAGAAAACATGAGAAAATACTTTGCCAAGGCAATTTTCAAGAGTTTCTGTTTGACCACTACGAGTTTCATGGGGGATTACACGATCCAAAATTTGGATCATTAATAAGCTGTGATACAGTTACTCAAGATCCCAAAAAGAAAGAAAAAATGTATGAATGCAATCTCGTGCTACTAGATAGCCACCACCTCATAAGACTTCTATTATGATTCTTAAAATCCTATGCACAACAATAAATGAATCTGCTTAAAAAAGGAAAGAAAAGAACCTGATCATATGCCATATTCAATCATAGGTGGTGCTCTAGGTTCTGGTTCCCATTCCACAAACCAAATCGATCACCTTCAACCTAAATTGCTTATTCTTACATCAGGGATATGGATGCTAGTTTGCTCTCTATCTCCCTGGTTTTAAGTATTTAAGTAGTCTTCGTACTATAGTCAAAATTGCAATTTAGTTCACATACTAGAAAGCTAAAGTAATTTAATTCTTGTACTACTGATATTGGTTCAAACAAGTAAATTTGATAGTAGTGTTAATGGAAAACTGTCTAAATACCGATGTGAACTTCTAAAATCTGACAAAGCATATGTTCCTCAATAGAATATATTCCTTTTCCCTTCTAATTCTGTCTATAGGTCTTTCTAACGTCCACACCAGCATTTTGACATTTTTCATTACACTGTTATCAAATTTACTTTTTAGCACCAATATCAAAACGTACAAGAATTAAATTAATAATTCTACAATACAAGGATTAAATTGCCCTTATCACTCTTCAAAAAAAAAAAAATTGCCCTTTTCACTAGGGACAGCCTTGATGCTTTAACCCTAACTCTCTTCACAAAACACTTATATGCGTTTGTGGCTATGTATAATACATGCATGTCTATGGTTGGCTTAAATAAATTTAGGTGATATAAATGGGGTCATAGAACAAGCATTTTAGCTCAAGGATTTAGGCCCAAAAGTATAAAAATTTTAATATCAACAGCCCAGAGACTCACTGTATTCCCAGATGCCACTTTGAGATTCCGGTCCAGTAGTTGAAGAGCTGGTACCAGTACCACCACCAAGATAAGAAAAAGGATTGAAATAGGACATAAAGCTTCTAACGTATGCAAAATATCCCCCATTGCTTCCTGCGGTAGCTTCAGAAGGTGTAGAATTTCTTTGGTCAGCAAATGATCTTAGCCCTTGGAAGCCAGTGCTTCTCTGACGTGGAACCACTATCAGTGCTTGTCTGTTAAGCAGACCCAAGTCCAATAAAGATGTACTCAAATCTGCAGGCAAAAGGAAATTAGTAGTGGTGAATGGTAGACACTACAAAGTACTGCTCCTTTATCAACATAGAGCAATTTCATAATCATATTCCGAAGACAAGGAACGCTCCTCATATGCAAAGGCAGTGCTATGTTAAAACTTCAGGAAACACTTCAACTAAGTCCAAAACGTCTCAAATGCAATGCAATCGACAAAGTTTGTCATCTATAAATAAATGTGAAAGTAGGGAAAATAGAACAATGTACACATTTAGAAGGAAAAAGATGGTACTAGAAGAACAACATTCAATCTGTATAAAGCATACAAGTAGCATCTAACAACCAATAATCTTCCTAGATATGCAATCAAATATAAAACTAAAAACATAATCTTCTGTAACTCACACACACACACGTATATATGTCCAACCCCTTTTAAACATGATACATAAGCAACATATTGTGAAAGATCCACAAACAGAACTGGAAGGCATATGAATTATGGAATTACAATGCATAACACCCATGAGCAACATGTTTCCAAAGACCAGTTTGAGGTTGAGGACAGGCACTGTTTAGCTAAAAGTAATAAAATCTCAAACTGAGAAAAACTAAATAAGCTACATTCATTTTAAAGATGTACACACAAACACAGTCATACCTTGATCACCAAATAACTTGCGAGGATAAGGAATGGCAAGATCATAAGAGCCCATGCCACTTGATTGGTTTCTATCCACATAGTCTTTTATCATTCTCAGGGTGTTGCCCACTGGAAACTTCTCTTGTAGGCTACTGCCATCAGGTAATCTGATATTTAAATGAACATCAGTTGGTACATTTGTGGTTGCAGTATTTTCAGACGCACCATCTTGCCTGCCATCTATTGATTTATCTTTTTCATGTTGCATGGCTTTCTCTGGTGCACTCCCACCGGGAAAACTTGACCGATGATCAATGCCCTTGACTGAGATGAAAATATCATCTCCAGGATAAGAGGATGTATCCTCAGATACAGGAACTGCTGGATTTAAGGTAATAGAAGTACCAACCGTCCTAGTTGCTTCATTAGAAACATTACATTGTTCATCCACAACATTAGTCAAGTTGTCAGTGCTAAATGATTCTGAAGTACCCTGGTCAACCAATTCTGAAATCTTCTCCTGAAATATTGGGAAAATAATGAAATCCAATATCAAGTTTTTCAAGTTTCAAAGTAAGTCCCTTTTTGGGGTGGTGGTAACAAGCCCCTTAATTTTGCACCACAGCCTGGGTTAAAGTGCTTTCCTTCCACCATAACTCTCATAGTCAAAGAAAAACTAGAAAACTCTAATCTAGACAACCATTTAAATTTACCTTTACTGTTTTTTCACTACCATTTTTTCCCTCTAGCACCCCAGAAGTAACTGCTGGTTTAGGCTCAAAGGACCAGACAACTCCATCCATTGTGGTTGATGGGACAGAAGTACTTGAACTTCCTTGCTCAGATTGGCTAACAGTAGAAGCTCCAGAGCTAGATGACTCAAGTTTCTTTGAAGCAAGTGCAGCACCAAGTACTGCTGCTGTGGTTTCCTGCAGTTAAGAAATCCGGAAATCATAAACTAGATTTGGTAAATGCACACGCAGCACCTCTTCACTTACTGGATAATAGTCCTAAAGTCAACCATCACTAGCATACCTGGATATGAAGACTCAACCATGCTTTCTCTAGACTGGCTGCCAGAACTTCAGCGCTGACAAACCCTTCTGGAAGAGTTCAACCAAAAGAAAAAAAACTGACCATTTAAAACATTTTTCTATGCATATTACATTACATGCTTGAAAAGGAGGGAGAAAAGAGAAAAATGGTTTTACATAAGAAGAAAATTTAATACCATTTTGCCAAGCTTGTACACCATTAAATCCAATTGCTGTTATGCAGGGGATAGATTTCTGTGGATCTGTAACATGTTGATGCAAGGAATAGTTCTCTCATTGAAACTGGTGACAGGTACTTACAATAGCAAACAAGAAATATCAACTTAAACAAGTTCCATTTAGCATGCACATTATAAATGGTCATTGAAACAGTAGACAAGGGAACTCAACCCCATATCAAATAAAGGAAAAGATTCAATGTACAAAGCAAAGACGTGTAGTGATGCATCCAACATTTTGTTGATGCTGTGATGTATTAGTAGGAAATGCTAATGGAAAGGTGCAGTGATACAAAGTCTCAAAAGATGGAGGAATAATAGGATAATACAAAAAGTATTGAGTGAGGAGGAAATGCTAATGGAAAGGTGAAGTGAAGCAACATCTCAAAAGATGGAGAAATCAAAGGATAATAAAGAAACTATTGAGTTAGGAGAGACAGTTTGAAAAATATATGGAAAGATAAAAATTAAAAAAAGCTTTCTTTCCCTTTCCCCACTTAAAACTTGCATCTTCAACTGTTCTTTCCCATCAAGCATATCACATGACTTCCAACATAACAACTATGGTAGTTTGGAACTATTCCTCAATTCCATTAGACATTAGTTGACAATTAAATGAAGTAGGCTTTCATTATCTTCAACGGACTCATGACTCATCATCCAAAGAAGGATAACTTGAAAGCTGTAATATGAAACAAAAAACCTAGTTTAGTAGGCACAGAGTACCCTTGAGGTAGACTGCTTTCAAACAAGAGAAAATAAAGGTTGATCACAGCCAATTCTTCTACTCATATATTGGGGGGTAAACGATTCAAAAGTACATGCACATTAATTCCTTGTAAGGACCCAATTGTAAATGGTATAAAATAAGCCTTAGCACCAACACTCAACACAAAACAGTTCATAGCAAGGAAAAGTAGCTAATTCAGCAATTAAGAAAAGATTTAAGGCTGCTAGTACTTCAGCAACATAGCAGACCAGTTCAACTACAAAAGCTTAATTCACAGCTAGATGCAAAACTATCACAGAAATTCCCTTAGCATCTATAACAAAAAGCCAAAAAATATAAAATGTTGATTTTAGAGTAACCATAAGAGAATCATGTTATTAAATATATACTTGGCAATACTAGATAAGATGTAATCATATGATATGAATACCACCCAGAATAAATAACTAAAACACAACTCAAAACATGACATGATGCAAAGAAATTAACACTACACAATGGGAATACATGAATGCTTCAAAATCCATGACATACGAATTAAAATATATTAAAAACTATAGAAATATAAAATACTTAAATCACGATTATGATATGACGAAATACACAAACACAACATGGGTATACAAATTGTCAGGTATAATCAGGATACATATGGCAGAAAAGTTTGCAGCATCGGTGGTCCCTCCTCTGATATGCAATAGAATGCAATACTTTGACAATGACTCTTTTACCTGAATCAACATGTTAAAATATAGAGAAGAACTATAAGGAAAAAGAAAGAATTAAATTGATGTTTAAAAAAAAAAAAAAACTTAAAAGCAAAATAAATACTTTAAGATCAGTCCACGTTGAATGATCCAAGTTTTTCGACTCATCATCTTCACCTGAACAATCAAGTTTATTGAGTGCAGATCACAGTACTAAATTAACACCTAACAAAAATTTGAATTTGCTAATACATAAAAGCAGAAACAGATCAAATGAAAAGGGAAGACATTACCTGAAATATATACCACGAAAAGTTTTTTCTGGTTTTGAGCTTCACGAATGGCTTCAGGAATTGAGCCTTTGTATGTTAGAGGTGACAGAGATTCAGACCTTTCCATCTGTTTCACATGATCAAATTTCAACAACATAAAATTTGCATTTAAATGTCCCTCAGTTTCATATTAATTTCACTTGAATTATACATATATGCACTTGCAAATGAATATTGCTCTATCATGAAAAGTTCCAAAAAGAAAACCTAAATTTAGTTTGAAAAATTGTGGGGGAGATAAAAGAAAAAAAAAAGAATATTTACAGGTCTCAGTGTAAGGCAAGA
The DNA here is from genome assembly GCA_005393395.2 of Gossypium australe. Lineage (NCBI taxonomy): Eukaryota > Viridiplantae > Streptophyta > Magnoliopsida > Malvales > Malvaceae > Gossypium > Gossypium australe. The sequence goes on along the minus strand of CM016623.1, from coordinate 53,697,284 downwards.
ATTAATTAATTTAAAATTAAATCAAGAGATAATTGAATGAAATGGTCGTACCTTTGGCACAAAGAAAATCGAATTTTTCGAAGAAATCCTAAAAAACAGAAAACAATGGAGAATTGTGAAAACCGAAAAAGTACAGTGAATCTATAAATGATGGCCACCTCATTACTTTTAATCTTGCCACGTGTTAGCTGATTACGGGGAGAGATAAACTTTCATTTATACTAGAAACTAGTTTTCTTATTTCACTTTTGATTTGGTCGCCAAAGCAACTCAGGCTGACTTAGTTGATTTATGAAATAATTAAGCATTAATTAAAACATTTTCAAATTACAAATGTGTTCATGTATTGAAGTTGCCTACCATATGTCCCAAAATTACTCGAGTTTAATTATGAAGTTAGGATTCGAATTCAACTCAATTTAACAAAATTCAGCAATGTGTCTCGAGACATTGAAGGCCATGTCTCGAGATATGCTTCTCCTATTTTAAAACCCTAGCTTCGAGGTTTGCTTATCTCAAGACATGAAATTCATGTTTTGGGACATCAAGTCTTGTGTCTCGAGACAGGTCTCATGATCTAGCTCCCATGTTTTGGACCATTGCATTCGATGTTTAGATGTCTCAAGAAAAAATAGCTCTTGCCTCGAGATTTGAAACATAACAAATATACTTTAGTTACGATGTTTACTTGTTCCAAGACAAAAGGACATTTGTCTTGAGACTTGATAATTGATGTCTCGAAACTAGTACAACAATACCCTGGAATGCTTATTATGATTATTTTGTTCTTGATGCCGTGAGACAATAACCTTATTGTCTCGAGACGAATGGTAAAATGCTAAAAATGCAACTTAGGTTCATGTAATTAGGATTACCAAATCACACCTATATGAAATCATCATTCCACTCAATCATAAAACATATTCTTAACATCTAAAAACACATCATTAGCACTTAAAATAATCACAATCAATACATCATAGAAGGACATACATGATTAGATACTTAACTAAAACATATATATAACTAATTACCATTATCAAAGGTCACAAACTAACCCAGAACATGCTTACAACTATATATCAAAACAACAACTCAACATCAAGACTCGATATATCACCCTAAATACTTAGGTACATGTCTTTACAACTTATAAAAATAACAAAACTTTACATAGATGTGGCTGAGCTGAGATGTGAGAGCTGGATGCCGTTGACACTCATCGAACAATTCGAGACCTAATCGACACCTGCACACGGAAACAAGCAATCTGTATGCTGTGCAAAAGAGCTCAATGGTGCTTACATAATATGATAATAACGCATATTCACATTAAGCAAATATCATTGATCTGTTGTAATTTTATATGTCAAATTAGGCTTTCCCGTTATATTTACGAAATTTATTTTCGGGCAAATTAGCATCTTTTCCATAGTTTAGTGTAGATTTTATATTTCTAATTTAAGAAGTGAAAATACTTCTTTTTACTCATTTTTTAGACTCAAATTGGCCAATTGTGCCATTGGGGGCCCTAACATATGATTGAGTGTTGTAAGTACTCAAAAGTGGCCCAGAATTGTGCGAAAACATCACCAAAGAAAGTGGTATCATGACATTGAAGCATGGGAATTGTGATACCCCCAATAGGCCCCGAGATTAAGACAACCTACAGTGGTATTTTGATATCCCCCTTGGGTATCGCGATACCCACTTGCCAATGAGCACTCCATTTCAAGACTGTTGACGATATCGTGATATCCAACCTTGGGTATCGCGATATCACTGTCGTGAGGGGACAAAAAATAACGCCAGAGGTAGTCTTTGTCCAACCAAAGCACCAACCAATGAAAGCCCGTTCAAGGGCATTTTGGTTAATAAAAGGGGTAAAAATTCTTGCTAAAACAACCAATTTTGGCTGAGGAAAGAGATACACACACATTAGACTTAGTTTAGCTTAGTTTTCTCTTTAATTCTCTTAGGTTTTCTTCTTCATTTTTAGGGTTTATTAGTTCTCATCTTCCTTAGCTGTAGAGTTAGTTTTTTACAACTCTTTTTCTTGTTCTTGTTGTTCTTCAAGTTAGTCAAGATAGTTATCACTGTAGCTAGGGTTTATTTGCACTTTTAGTCCATTTCCTTTGCTTGTAATGACATTTCAGCCTTTACTTTAATATATTTTAGTTTCTTTTACTTTAATATGTTAAAGACTTCAACTTTTATGTTTCTTGTACTTCATTCTATTTTTGAATGTTCATTTACACTTTTATTTTAAGTTTTATAGATTAAGAATCCAAGTTTTTATCTTTTTCTCAAGCTTTATGTTAATGGCTGACAGTTCCTTTTCTTGCATGTTTGTTGGCTTAGTTTTTAGCATGGATAATTAAACACTAAGGGGGTTGGTTGATGGAGATGTATGTAAGCTGATTTTTGGATGAGGGACTAAGTTGGAAATAAATTGGACTAAATTGAATAAACCTAAAAACATAATATTGACACCTCTAAGAGAATATTTAGGCAAGTGAGGCCGAGAGGTAATCTTGTTGAGCACCAATGCGGTTGTCACACTCCACGCCCTACCTGTCCACCGGACTGGGTAGGCAGCGTCACAATTGGACTTATATTTAAATTTGGCTAACTTAATTATTATAAAACAAATTATTGTAAAACTATTTAAAAATGTAAAATTGATAATACTTCTTTACAACCAAAGTCTTGTGCCATTGAATGTTTGGTTTCTCAAATTCCTATCTCTAATCTAATTGATTAATCACGATGAGCCTCTCACAACACTTAACAGAGCTAACTATTTCTTTACCCAAATCTTAAGGGCGTTATTAGAATATACCATAATAACTTCTGAGGCAAAGCCTCTATTGGTACCCCATTCCTATGTGCATGTCCTGATCCATCGGTGATCCCTAATCTCCACTCCATCTGGCTTGGCCCCTCCCCTGAGTCCTCGATCAACTTCATAATCCTTGTAAACATAGGTCAACCACTTGTAAGTTGAAACGAACTTAGTGAGTCATTACACTGATCATAAATAACCCTATCACACAAGGGTAAACAATGTAAAATAGATTAAATATAAATAAAAATACTCCCTACTCGCTCAAGGTGAGTGTTCTTTTTCAAGGTGGTGGACTCCACTCGATCCTTTGAGCTACTCAGCTTATCATGATACCTTCTTCTGGTTGGACTTTCCACTCGACCGTACCAGTTACCTCACTATATCAGCGATCCTATTGTTACTTCTCATCTTTCTACTCTTTTTTATACCCCATATATTAGGTGTTTATTGTCCTCTATCTTCCTTGACTATACGTCCATTTACCATCTTATACCTCGGTGATAGTGTTGTCTTGTCTCTCCGTTCAAGGGTCCGTAGGTTATACCTTTCTTGGCAAACTTCTCTAGTCGGACCAATTCTTGGTGGACTCTTCTCTTTCCATGCCATAGTCCCTAAAGGCTCATTGACATTTTTGGGTTATACTGACCTTCACATGACTCGCCACTTTGGTGAATCCATTCTCAACCCATTTTATTATTTGCAGTGGTGGTATTACTTATAGCAATCTGCCTTACATACCAATCTAACCTGGAAACTCTCCTGTACATATGAGAAACAACTGAATTATTGTCTTGGCCAGCCACTACCCATGTGACTACATGAGTCTGCTTCCTTTCTTACATTTCCATAATTAGGTTTGCTCTCACTCGGCCTATCTTTCTCTAATTCTTGTTGAGTCTTCTCCCGTGTCTTCCCGACTTTCTTAACTACTTTCACTACTTTCATCACTTTGGTGGATTCCACAAATTTCACATACCTCTTTTTACACTTTCCTTACCTTTTCTTCCACCTACGTGGTTTCTCATACTTGACGCATTGGCAGTATGCCTTACTCTTATTGTCCCGACAGACTGTCTGTATTTGTGTCCCAATGAACTTTTTGGATGCCACAACTGAACTATGGTCTTATACCCTTTTTACCTTTCTCTCACGTCTTGGTGGACTTACTCGTGTTTACTGTCCCAACGGATGTACTCTGTTTCATGTTTATTATCTCGATAGACTTACTCTATTCCGTGATTACTGTCCTAGCATACTTCATCTCTATTCCGTTTTTATTATCTCGACAAACTTTATCTCTATTGATCTCATGAAGTCTTTCATCCGTGGTCTTACACCCATTAACAATCCTGGCATACTACCTCATGATGCCCTAGAGTCTTTCATCCATGGTCTTACTCATCAAATCTGGCTGACATAATGTCTTTCATCCATGATCTTATACTGAATAAGGTATATGGCTTTTTTCATCCATGGCCTTACGCTCTATATCATCGTCATGGCGCCACCCCAAAGGACCAGTCGATACCGCCGTCACGATAAATTCCATTCTACAATTTTCATTTCTTGAGTCCTTATCCCATTATCTCCTTAACAACACCTAACCTTGATGCTCAAACATCGCAGTATTCCCTCCATAAGGTTTGGAGCTTCGTCTGAGGCGGTATCTAATAGGGCCACTCCCCATTTCCCTTCTTAACTTCTTCTATTCCCTCAAGGTTTTTCTATATACGTGCAATGTATGCTCATATAATCATATGTCATGCTTATGCAACATGACATGCTTGAACAGCGTAGACCATAATAATAGGTTCGAAGTCTAGAACTCATCTGAATCTTTATCGTTCCCATAGCTTATTTCTTTTCTCGAGCATCGGAGCTTCCATTCTCCAAGTAGTATCTTGCAACGAGAAATCATGGGTTATTCTCAATATTCTTAACCTAAACCCATTTTCTAGAAACATGTAGAACTTTTAGAATGGTTTTGAAGTCCTTAACTTTTTTTTACATACACAGAAGTGTTAAGAACCTTACCCACTTGTTGGATTCCCTACTTTTCCAGCTTTATCCTCACGAAGTTTTCTTCATGCAGGACATTCCATGACTACTTTTTCGAGCCACTGAAGAAGATGAAGAACGAGAGAAATTGGTACAAGGTTGGGAAGAAAATTGTCCCTAAGAGCCATCTTCCAGCTATTTATAGCCCTTCTCGCACTACTTTTAATCCTATGATAGCCATCCATGGCTAATTATTATGTCTCCCACTAAGAAACTGGCTGGTTCCATCTTAAAATAACTAGAATTGGATCTTAACCATGTCCAATTTAGTTTTTTAGCTTTCCCGTTTCTCCCAATAGCGACTACCAACCTGCGATCTCTTTCAACTTGGTCCTCCATTTGTCTCTAAGTTCTGGGTAATTAGAAATCCGAGTTATACATCGTTAGTCCCGGGTTAGCCAATGAGATCGAGTGGTAAACCAAACTAATTTGTTTAATTTGGTAAAGTTGAGATTGAGAGGTAAAACAGAACCACTTTAGGAGTTTAAGCAATTTAGATCTCTAATTCAAAGATTTGTGAACCACATCGAAATCAATCAACCACCGTTTGTTATTCATTGGTTAATTTAGTAACTTTGCATATTTTACAATTTAGTCCTTGTGTTAATTAGTTGATAAATTAATGTAGTTATTCTTGGCTTGTCGTACTATAGAGTTTAGTGATTAGTTAGTTAGGCTCTTTATTTTTTGCATGCTTGTAGCTATAATTTGCTCAATCGTTGACTCTCTTAGGTTCGATCTTCGAAGTACTCCATACCCCATTGTACAAATATATTACAACTGACCTGACACACTTATAGACACCGCACTTAGTATTTTATTTGATTGTTGTCTTTAATTGTTGATTTTCTCTCGTTGTTCGCGATGGCAACGAGAGGGTGGTCAAGTTGTTGGTGCCATTGCTGGGGATTGCGGTGGTGTATATGTGTAGCAAGTTAGTCACTTTTGAAGCAATATTAGTCGAAAGACCATGAAATTTTATAATGCTTTTTATTTTACTATATAGTGTTTTATTTTTGTGTTTTTAGTTTCATTTGCCTTGTTGAAGATTTAGCTTAATCATGTTTAATAACAATATATATAGGTGGTTGGGTGACCGATACAACTATGAAGGTTAATTGAGTTCGACGAATGGAGATTCAATGAACCATTGGATTTATAATGATGACTATGAAAGACAAGGATATGAGTATCCTTATGTTTCTTATGGTTACACGTATAGAGCGGATGGTAACAATCAATGATAGGTAGGTAGTAACTTGACATATGATCTATATTCCTTCTATTCTTGTGAGGATGGGGGTAAACATTAGGAAGAGCCCGATGAAGATAATTACCTAACCATTCGGGTGAGTAAACTTGAGGAAAGCGTGCATACGTTGCAGGCTGATGTGCACCAAATACATGGTTGATTAGGCCAAATTTTCCAGTGGATGCAAAGCCATGCCTCATCGAGTATACCAAGTGAGAAAATATTGAAAGTCATCCAACGCCGAGCTGTAATGAGTACTTCGATGGAAGAGGTCAAGCATGATATTCTCGAGCTCAAGGATGAGCGCCATTCCACCGTTATTAAGCATGATGAGTTGAACATGGGTGTTCAACAAAAATTTAGAGTTGAAGAACGTGACGATGTTTTGAGAAACAGAGAAGGTATCTTCACTCTGATTGACATATGATTAGGATTAGGATTAGGATTAGGACTAGGAGTAGGTATAGAATTAGATATTCAAGATGAGCTTAAACCAGAATGAAGTGAAAGTGTGGAGGAGCTGACACACTTTCTAACTATTCGTTTGGAAAAGCCAACCGATGAACTTAATGAGTATATCTATTTTTCGTTTGAAATAAGAAGTGAAACTAGGATATCTTTGACTTATTGTGACATCGAGTTTGTGATACCAGAGGCTATAGTATCTCAGAATGAGCTTTGGAGTTGGTTAGGCTTTGGAGAGAAGTGGCTTGTGATGTGGCTTTCTAGAAGGTAGAAAATAAGACAACGACAATGTGCTTAAATGCAAAAGGGGGTCCTTATTCTATTCATGAATAACAAACAATGATTCAAGGTGTTTAGGACCTCTTGGAAGTTCTTCTATAGAGGGATACAGATCACCCGAAATTCGATAAGTTTTCTTTTTACTAGTTTTTATTTTCTTATTATTGCATATATTTTTGGTATGTTTTTTCTTTTTCTATGTAGGCCATTCACTCGAGAATTACACGACAAACTTGAGCTTCAATGAGGAGGTATTATTTGGAAGTCCGATAACCTTTCTATCTTCTCTTGAGGTATACACATTGGGGACAATGTGTAATATAAGTGTGGGGGGCATTCATAGAAAAATTGCATGTTTAGTCAAAATTTTTTTTATGGTTGTGTGTTTGTTTTATTTTTCTTATTTTAATTGTTGCATTGTAACAACCTGTTTTTTAATGTTGTGGAAAATAGTGGTTTCGGGACCACAATTCTAATGAGAGAGTCCATAGATATATTTAATTAATATTTATGAGTTAAATATAATTTAATAGTGAATCGTGACTTATTAGATTTTATTTATTGGTTAGTTAGTCAAGGTACAAGTGGCACGTAGCGAAAGTTACTGGTTTTGGAAAATGAGGTATCGGGACATCGTTTTTCTAAACTGAGCTCATTAATATTTCCATTGAATATTAATAGAGCTATTATATAAGTGAATTGAGGTTTGGTCCGAAAATTTTAATGTTTAAATAGTTAATTAGGAACAAAGACTAAATTGTAAAATTCAGAAAAGTTAATCACTATAAATTTTTCTAAATTTACAAGGACTAATTAAATAATTGATCCATTTTGTATTGTCGGATAGTGGAAAATGAAGCGAGAATCCACTAAGGATTGGTTAATTAAGTTTAACTTAAACTAATTAGGGTTAGTTTAATTTATTAAGATTAATTAAATACTAATGATAGTATAAAAGCCAAAAATGTTGCCATCTTCTACAATTTTCATCTCTTGGCCAAATCTTAGAAGAAAAATTGCAGTTCTCCATTTTCAAGCTTTGAGCTTTGCATGTAAGTGATGTTTAAACCTGTTTTTCATAATTTTTATATTTTTGAGATCATTGTAGCTTAGTTTAGCTAACTCGTACCTTCATTTTCAAAACTGTTAAAGATTTTAAAAGTTACCATTGATGAATTTTAGATTTTTTGATAGAAAATTGGTAGGTTTGAATGCTATGAAATGTCTAAGGATTATTTGATAAAGTAAATTTTGTTAATTTTGCATTTAGGGACTAAATTGTGAGTATGTCAAAAGTGACATTAAATTCATGTAAATTTGGAATTTTGAGGAATGTAGAAGGACATAATTTAAATTGGAATGAAAAACGAATCTCAATTGTGGAAGTTATACTTGTTCCGGTATTAGGGACTAAATTGAATAAAATTATAATAAGATGTTATTTGTATTAAATAAGCTGTTATAAGTATGTATAACTAGTAATTGGAAATAAATTACTGAATAAATCAAGAACAGGTAGATAATCGAGAAAAAGGAAAATTATAGATTAGTCCCTAACACACCTGGTTTTTCTATTTGCTCTTGGTAAGTTCATATAATATATCTAAATTGTTGATATGATATATTTGATTTTGAAATTGTGATTGTTAGTGACTATGAATTGTTGTACAATATGAGATAACTCCCGATGAAATTAGTAAAATTCTCATATACGAGGTTATGAGTTATTGCCTACAGGTTTCAAGCTCCGACATTTGTTGCGAATTCGAGAATACATGTATATATAGCCTTGATTAGGCTCTCTGTTTTGTAGGTTAACTCGGACAAGTAGCCAGACACTATATTTCTCATGTAGGTTAACCCGAAAGGGTGACCAGACACTATTATGTGATTCCCGTAGGTTAAACCCTAACGGATGACCAGGTGCAATTATCTGATTCCCGTAGGTCGGGTGACTAGGCACTATTATTTGATTCACGTAGGTTAAACCCTAACGGCTGACTAGACACTGTTATTTGATTCACATAGGTTCAACCCTAACGGGTGTCTGGACACTATTATCTGATTCGAGTAGGTTCAACCCTAACGGGTGACCAAGCGTTATTATTTGATTCGCGTAGGTTCAACCCTAACGGGTGACCAGACACTATTATCTGATTCGCGTAGGTTCAACCCTAATGGGTGACCATGCACTATTATTTGATTCGTGTATGTTTAACCCTAATGTGTGACCAGACACCATTACTTTCACCTGTGTACGGAGTTCTTTTACGAAGTTTCATTGGGTAATATTATGGATGAAAATGTGATGATATGCCATTGAATGTGGACAAAGTAATATATATGATTTTGAAATAAGATATAAATTGGTTTACGATATAAATATGAACGATTGATGTTATATATGTGGTTTAAGCTCAAAACTTTGTGTTTGATGTGGTTGTATTTGTAACACCCCCAACCCGGCTCATACATTTCGACCAGATCTGGCGTGTCACGGGTTGTACATTGAAAATTTTTGCTTTGTTGGTTTTGGAAGTCATAAGTTAATTAGACTTTATCTGAATAAATAATTGACATTTTTTTTAAAAAATAGAACCTTTGTATTATTATTAAGTATAATAAAATCTTTGACACAAATTCATAAGTGCGGAACATTGAAAACTACTTAGTTGAATAAAAACTATGGGGCCTTATTACATAAATATTCCCAAAATAAGAATAAAATAAAACCTAATGAAAATCGAAATAATTTGCAGAATTAGCAACTTGATGGCCCCTCGAGTCCGTCTCGGCTTCCATGTCCACGTTCTACTGCTCATCTGAAAGAGTAGAGAAAAAGGAAAACGTGAGTCACTAAGACTCAGTGTATAAATCTCGAAACACACGACCTGAGCCCACAAACACATTATGGGCCCTGGCCCATACATGAAGGTATCAATCATAATCATATATCAAATAATAAATGATGAATAGCCCAACCCATCCTAGGTTTCCATCCTCTACACACCAGCCCGTACCAACCATCACACATTGGGGATTTCTACAATCAACCCTCCATCTGCTACACACCAAAACGATAGCCGTACTGCCTGTTCCTGTTATTCAGGAATTATTAAATGTGGCATAGCCATCGATCACTATGTGACCTAACATTTATATGTGTGGGATTTCTACCACCGATCATCGAGTGACCTGTCATGCACTTCCTCTTCAATTTCATATTCCCACCCCATGCATACACATAAAGAAAACATCATACATGCTTATATATACTTCGATACACATAGAGAATTCTATGATTTACGTACCTGGCATCCTTGCCTACCCCTTTTAGGGTTCCATTCGACTGTCTATACAGCCACTTTCTGGCTTTTTAGCCCATAACATAGTTATATATATATATATATATATACATACAGGGTCAATAGTGTGTTAGAGATCTACACACCTGATTACCGATAAAACGATGCTTTCTATGTCGACGCTATCCTTAGTCGACACAACTGCTATCTGCCTAAGGTGTTGTTCAGAAGCCGATCCACAACCAAGTGGCCAATCTCAAACGGCAGATACTGCTCGTTTCTTAAACTTAGGGATTCTCTCCTTTGCCTTAAAATCCCGAAATTGGAGACTAGTGATTTTCGGCTTTTAGATCTAGACGACCAAGTTTCCTTCAAATCCCGGAATGCCGCCCAACATAGAACCATTAAACTATTAGCTTTTCGGCTTTTGCCTTTCAAGAACCGAAATAGAACATGAGATCTAACAGAAGTCGACACTTACCTTAGTATAGGGAATTCGGCTAGCACTTGGAGAGAAGATTCGGCAATGTCAAAGAAAAGATTTAAATGCCGGAAGAATAGAACTAATTCTTAAATAGGATGAATAAAGAAAAACTATGGAGATTTTGACTTTTTAGAGAAATCGGCTCAAGGGGAAAAAGAATGGTGAAGAGGTTTCGGCTTTTGAAGAAATTGAAGAAAAGAAATTGGAGAGGGAAAGACTAAGAATTTCGGCACAAGAATGAAGAGGAAACTAGGGTTTAAAATGCCAGAATCAATGAGATATCCCCTCCTATTTATAGAAATTTCGGTACCTACTGCTTAAAATCGAAAATGCCATTCTTGATAATTAAAAATCAGTCTAAATAAAAGGGAAAATTCGGCACCCCTTTTCCATGAAGTAGCCGAATTCTTTACTCCTCTAAGTGGTGGATTTTCGACCATCACTTTCCTTGATAGCTCCTATCTTTTCTCCTTTTTATCCTCTATATTATCAATTATAAAATCCATATATATCCTTCTATTTTTGAGCTTTGTAGCCGTCCACTTCATCCAACCCTAATGCCGAAATTTAACTCACTTAAATTAAAAGACTTGGGCTTCCTGAAACTTAAATTTTGGGCCCTTAACTCCTTGTGTGTGGCGTCACCCCTTGCTCCCCTTTAAATGCCGAAAATGGCCCAAAAACATGGGCTCCTTGTGGCCAAAACTTAGGCCCCTTTAATTGTTAATGACGCCACCTTCTAATTCCCTTGCAGTGCCACCTCTTGTTGGGCCACAAGCCCACGTTGGTATTTTAAACACAATTACCACCTTTTAACTCTATAATTCTCAATCAGATAATTTAACCAAGGCCTTTGCATAATTCTGAGCCCAATTTGGACCCCTATTACTTAAATTGACATATTAAACATATCCTTATACTAGACGCATAGACCCATTAATTCAGGATGTTACAGTTCTACCCCCTTAAAGAAATTTCGTCCTCGAAATTACTTGATCCGAAAAGATGAGGGTATTGCTGCCTTATTGCTTCACCGGGTTCCCACGTAGCCTCCTCCAAACCATGATTCCGCCACAGCACCTTAACCAATGGAACCATGTTTCTTCACAACACCTTGACATCACGATCTAGAATTTCCACCGGTTCCTCTTCGAAGGATAGATCAGGTCTTACCTCGATTTCCTCCACAGGCACAACATGAGACGAATCCGAACGGTAACGTCTTAGAAGGGAGACGTGAAATACATCGTGAATTTGGCTTAACTCCGGAGGTAACTCCAGCTGATAGGCTACTAGTCCTACTCGCTTCATCACCTGATATGGTCCGATAAATCTGGGACTTAATTTACCCTTTCGAACCCTTTCGACCAAACCTTAGTACCTTTTTCCACGACGAAACCTTTAGGAATACTTTATCACCCACTGCAAACTCTATGTCCTTGTGCTTTAAATCAGCATAGGGCTTTTGTCTGTCCGACGCCTCCTTCAGTCAAACCCGAATCAACTCGACCTTCTCTTTTGTCTCGATCACCAACTCTGGACCCAAAATTCGATGTTCCCCTAATTCCGTCCAACAGGTAGGAGTACGACACCTCCGTCCGTACAAAGCTTCATAGGGCGCCATCTGAATACTTGATTGGTAGCTGTTGTTGTAAGCAAACCCCGCTAACGGTAAGAACTCTTCCCAACTACCTCTGAAATCAATGACACATCCTCTCAACATGTCCTCCAAGATCTGAATCACCCGCTCAGACTGTCCATCGGTCTGAGGATGAAATGCTGTATTGAAATCCAACTTCGTACCCAACGCCTGATGCAATGCCTTCTAAAACCGAGAGGTGAACCTAGGGTCCATATCTAATATGATCGAAACTGGTACTCCATGCAACCTCACCACCTCCGCTATGTATAATTTGGATAACTTCTGCAAGGAATAGTCAACATGTACGGGTATGAAGTGTGCAGACTTCGTCAGGCGATCAACAACTACCCAAATCACGTCTTTCTTAGTGGGTGTGAGGGGAAGCCCACTAACAAAGTCCATGGTGATTCTTTCCCACTTCCATTGTGGAATCTTCACTGGCTGCAATAATCCTGATGGTAACGGATGTTCCGCCTTGACCTGCTGACAGGTCAAACACTTACACACCAATTCAGTGACTTCTTGCTTCAAACCCGGCCACCAAAACTGATCTCTCAAATCCCGAAACATCTTACTTCCCCCAGAGTGCATAGCGTATGCACTACCATGCGCCTCATTCAAAATCCTACGCCTTAACTCCGGATCTTTTGGCATGCAAACTTTCCCTCGGAAGCATAACAATCCTTCCTCATTCATACTGAATTATGCTGGCCCATCCTTTGAGATTAGCGGTAATTTCCCTTTTAGCAACTCATCGGTCTGTTGCCTCTCTTTTACCTGGATGATCCAAAATGGTTTTAGTTGAAGTTCCGCTAATAAACTTCCATCATCATATAAACTAAGGTGAGCAAACATTGCTCTTAAGTCAGAGACTACTTTACGACTTAGAGCATCCGCCACTACATTAGCTTTACCCGAGTGATACTCGATCGAGCAATCGTAATCCTTTAGCAACTCGATCCACCTTCTCTGCCTTAGATTCAACTCCTTCTGATTCAAAAGATACTTCAAGCTCTTATGATCTGTGTAAATGATAGATTTCTCCCTGTACAAATAATGCCTCCAAAATTTTAAGGCAAACACTACTGCTGCCAATTCCAAATCATGGGTACGGTAATTTAATTCATGTGGTCTTAACTGCCGAGATGTATATGCAACCACCTTTCCATCTTGCATCAACACACATCCTAATCCTGCGTGTGACGCATCACAGTAAATTACGAACTCCTTCCCTGCCTCCGGCTGAATCAATACCGAAGCCTCTGTCAGAAACCTCTTTAACTTTTCAAAACTCTCCTGTTGCTTATCAGACCAAACAAACTGAACTCCTTTCCGTAGCAACTTAGTCAATGGTGCTGCAATCGAAGAAAATCCTTTAACAAACCTTCGATAATACCCAGCTAAGCCAAGAAAACTCCTAATCTCAGCCACAGACCTAGGTGGCTTCCAATCCAACACCGCTTCGATCTTCCGAGGGTCAACCTTAATCCCTTCCGCCGACACAACGTGCCCTAGAAACGTAACTTCCCTTAGCCAAAATTTACACTTATTGAATTTGGCATGCAACTGTTTCTCTCATAAAATCTACAAAACTATTTGCAGATGAGCATCGTGCTCCTCTTCCAACTTCGAATAAATTCAGATATCATCTATAAACACGACACACCGATCTAGGTAGGGTTGGAACACTCGGTTCATCATGTCCATGAACGCTGCTGGCGTGTTGGTTAATCCAAATGGCATCACCATAAACTCATAGTGACCGTAGTGAGTCCGAAAAGCTGTCTTATGAATATCCGCCTCTTTGACCCTAAGCTGACGGTACCCTGACCTCAGATCTATCTTTGAAAAGACTGAGGCCCCCTTCAACTGATCGAACAAGTCATCGATCCTTGGCAATGGGTACTTGTTCTTGATTGTTAGCTTATTCAACTGGCGATAATCTATGCACATACGCATTGATCCATCCTTCTTCTTAACAAATAACACCGGCGCTCCCCAAGGCGACACACTTGGTCGAATAAACCCTCCATCCAACAACTCCTGAATCTGCTCTTTCAATTCCACCAATTCCTTTGGTGCCATCCTATACGGAGTAATAGATACCAACGCTGTTCCCAAAACCAAACTCCACTTCACGATCTGGGGGTAATCTCGGAAGCTCTTCGGGGAAAATATCAGGAAATTCCTTTACCGTCTTGACGTCCCCAACAGTCAAATCTTTGGCTTCTAGAGCCCGAACAAACAATAAAACTGCCTCGCATCCCTTCCTCACCATCCTTTCTGCTCTTAGGGCAGTCACTACATTCGACAAGTAGTTCCCCTTTCTCCTATCACCATCACTTCATCACCCTCGGGGGTTTTTAACACCATACGCTTGGCCGCACAATCTAGATTAGCTTGATACTTCACAAGCCAATCCATGCCTAAAATTAAATCAAACTCCCCGAACGGTAATTCCATTAGATCCGTTTGGAAAACTATCCCCTGAACTTCTAGAGGTACTTTCCAATAGAGTTTATCCACTACTACAGATTGTCCTAACGGGTTAACCACAGTCATGGCCCTAGAGGTAACTTCAGATTCTAACTTTCGAGTTCCAGATACGCTACTAGCTACATATGAATGCGTCGACCCAATGTCAATAAATGCAGTGTAAGGCAAGCCAAAAATTAAAAATGTACCGGTTATGACATTCAGTGCGTCAGTCTCCTCTCGACGTCTGACAGTATAGACCAACCCTGGCTGTCTCGCCTCAGTGTTTCCTGCCCCTTAACCTGGTGCTCCACGACCCCGACGAGCACCATTACCACCTCTGGCTGCACCACGACCTCTTTGTGGCTGCTACCCTCCTCTGCTAGGCTTGAGCATTCCCTCGACCCATGGTCCCTTCACCGTCCCATTGCTGCAGACAGTTTCTAACTTGGTGGTCCGTAGATCCACACCGAAAGCACTTCCCACTACCTGCCCAACACCCACCGGCATGAAATTTGCCACATCGAGCACATTTTGGTGTCTGGTTAGCAGCAGCAGATTTCTCTTCCCGTTCGGTCCATCAGACCTGGGCCTTTTCTGAGTACGCCCAGTTGCTCCTGACGATCCAAAATTCCTCTTATTTCCACCCCTATCTCTATCCCGATTTAATTTCTCAGTCCGCTTTACCTCCTCGGCTATCTTAGCCTTTTCCACTAGAACATCAAATTCCCTCTCCCACTGTGGGGCTATCAAAACACGCAAATCATCCCTCAGGCCATCTTCGAACCTAACACAACGTTCATGCTCTGTGGCTACCATCCCACGAGCATAACGGCTAAGGCATAAGAATTCCGCTTTGTACGCAACCATCGACCTACTTCATTACACCAGATTCAGAAATGCTCTACGCTGCGCGTCCACATAACTTGTCCCAATATACTTACTCTGGAACGCCGTTTTAAAGAGATCCCAGGTGATACGGTCAGCCACAGCTCCATCCTTAACCATAAGCCACCATTGATGTAATAAGGCCATCAAGTTTTTATCATTATAGATTATTTCAGTTTTTCTTTAAGTTTTTAATTTTGGGAATATTTATGTAATAAGGCCCCATAGTTTATATTCAATTAAGTAGTTTTTAATATTCGCAACTTATGAAATTATGTCAAAGGTTTAATTA
The DNA here is from genome assembly GCA_005393395.2 of Gossypium australe. Taxonomy (NCBI): domain Eukaryota; kingdom Viridiplantae; phylum Streptophyta; class Magnoliopsida; order Malvales; family Malvaceae; genus Gossypium; species Gossypium australe. The sequence goes on along the minus strand of CM016623.1, from coordinate 53,681,296 downwards.
TTCAAAATAATAATAATACAAGTTTTTTTTTTCAAACGTCACTTATTTATTAATTATTGGCTAATTAATTTACGATTTCCAAAACCGATAAGGAACTATGTTTTCAACTTCAAACCCGTAGCATGCCAGATCTGGTCGAAACGTATGGGCTGAGTTTGGGGTGTTACAATTATCAAGCAAGTTTCACATACATGTATTTTCCATGTCATATTTCAATATATCAAATAATTATCACTTCATATATTTCAAGTTTAATTTCATGATTTCAAGTACTTGCCATTTTCTATATTTATCCCTTTGAATTTCTCGGAATTTTGATGGATTTCTAGTAGTACACTTATAGTGTGCAATCCTGGGTCCATCAATTTGTACACATATGGGTAATCCATTTTTCCAGAGAGCACACTCTCGCGAACCTCATCCTTACAGCGGGATTACCAGTCCAGGCTAAATCCCCTGTAAGAGAGCACACTCCCACGAACCTCATTTCTTATAGCGGGATTACCAGTCCAGGCTAAATCCCCTAAAACTACAATTACTCTAATGAGCTTGGATTTGAATTACCAGTCTAGGCTAAATTCAGACCCTAATTCGGATTGCCCGTCTGGGCTAAATCCATTTTCCACATATTCTTCAAGAGGGCTATATCAGGATAGGATCACCTGTCCGGGCTAGATCCTTTTTATCGTCAATTCCTTTTCAGATATCCATTGAATTTTCCTTTCATTCAACCGAGATTTCTTCCTCTTTTTATCAAATATATCAATGTTTCATCAACTTTAATACAATGAACATTCAAATCATATTCACATCAATAACATACATTTCAAGCATTTAAGAATAGAATTCAAGTTGCACGAACTTACCTCGTTGCTTGTTCATGTTTATAGTTTCACTAATCTGATGTCTTTTCTTTTCCACGCTCAAGTCTTATATTTGAGTCATCCAGATCTTTATAAATAAATTTGATCATCATTTTCATTCATTTCATATTCTGATACATTCAATTAATACTCTAGGCAAAATTACCATTTTGCCCCTAAGCTTTTAATTAATGACGATTTCATCCTTAGGTTCAGAAAAATAAAATTCTTGTAATTTAATCCTTGTTTCAAGCCTAATTATTCTCATATATATTGATAACAACCCATGAATTCTATGAGATATTAGAATTTTCCATAATTTCAACACTTTTCAATTTAATCCCTAAAACATGTTTTCACTCGATCTTGATCCAAATTAATAATTTCATTCAATTTTATAATTTACATAATAAAATAATCCATTTCATGCAATTTGGTCATTTCTGACATTTTTACAAAATTGCCATAAAGTTTTACTTTTATTCAATTTAGTCCCTGAGCCTAGAACAAGCAAATTAGCCATGCCAGCTGAATATTCATATATATATTTCCTCCTCCTCCTCTCCATTTCACATCCTTAATTTATATAACATGCTTATAAGTAACATTATCTATGATTTCACTATTTACTCATAATTTTATTCAAAGCTGTCCATTTGCATCATAGTCATTAAATTATTTATATCTTGAGCTACAAAATTCCAATTTAAGTTATGCTTGATGTTTTAGAAACTAGACTCACATATATTCTTACCATAAAATTTTTAGAATTTTTGGTTTAGCCAATAAGTACAATTTATTCTTTAAATTCACCCATATTCCACTGTCCAACAGTTCCGACCCCTCTTCACTAAAAATTAATTATATCGTCTTACAAAATTTGGATAATGTTACCATTCATTAAGTATTTTAAGCATATAAATTATAACCCATAATTATTTTTCTCCAATTTTTGATGATTTTCCAAAGTCAGAATAGGGGAACCCGAAATCATTCTGATCTTGTCTCACAAAACCTATTATATCTCATGATTGACAATTCTATTGCTTACACAATTTCTTCTATAAGAAACTATACTCAATAAGATTTAATTACATATTTTATTCATCGTCTAATTCGATTTCTACAATTTTTGGTGATTTTTCAAAATTAGACTACTGCTGCTGTCCAAAACTGTTTTAGTGCAAAATGTTAATTACCAAGTTTGTAACACCTCTATTTTCTTTCTCTACAATATTTTCCTTCACTTTTTCTTATTTTCCTTCACTAACATATCAAGAACATAAAACCTTATATAAGAAAACTCTACGTTAACTTCATTTCCATTCTTTTTCCACAATATGAAACTTAAAAATATATTGAAATCTTGATGTTCTTACCTTGTCTTACTGATTTCAATCTTTAACTTGATTTTCTCTCTCCTCCAGCTTCTATTTATTGCATCAAACTTGATATTCTTGCTCCCCATAGTCTCCTTGTCATCTTTCTCTCTTGATGGCTTTGGAAATTCTTTTGAATTCTAAGTGAAAATGGTGGATTTTTGGTGAAAGGACCAATTTGTAAAGAAAGCAAAACTTTCTTTCTTTCTCTCTTCTTCTCACATTGGTGCATGGGAAAGAAGATGATAATTCTTAATCTTTCCTTCGTTATATACTAAATAAATAATAATAAAATAATAAAATATCTCATTAAAATATTAATAAAATAATATTTATCTAATTACATAATTATAAAATATCACCAACATCATCATTACTTTCTAGATTTCTCTCTCTTCCAATTGACCATTTGCCTTTTGTAATCTTTTAAAATTCCATCCTTGAATCATCACATAATTTGGTAAAATTATGATTTAGTCCCTCATAATTCTTTACCTATTCAATTTGGTCCTAGTTCATCTATTTTTCTTAGTTTCTATATCATTCCGCCTTTAAAATATTTTCACTATTGGTCCTTCAACTTTTTCATATTTACACTTTAGCCCCTCAATTTTTTAGTATTTACTCTTAGGCAACAAAACTTTTCTCACTTTTACCATTCAGTCCTTTCTTGAATTAATATGTCATAATATACTTCTCAATGTTGTCATAAGTCCAAAATTTCCCTTTTTGTCGCTTTATTTCCTTAGTTTACTATATCAAAGATAATATCTTACTGTAAAAATTTTCGGGGTATTACAAGCTAAAAGTCCTATATGACATTAACGCTGATGTTTGTTAAACCGAAACTGGTGAAACTTAGGAAGAATGGATAAGTTAAATTCTTCCATGTATAGATGCATTATATCTACATACCTTATTTTGATGGAATAATGTGAAAAATACTTTTTTGATAAATTACCTCTATTTTTATTTACCCTATGACTTTTGGGAACTAAAATGGTGTGCTCTCAGAGTTGTGAATTTCCAATATATCATACTTAAGTTGTATAGTATAAGAATTTATTACACTGTACATATCCATTAATTGATTATCAAATCTGTTCATTGTTTAAAGGTCGTCTTTTATGTATGTTTCTTAGGTGTTTGCTTGAGGACCAACAAATATTTAAGTATGGGGGGATTTAATTTGCTGTAATTTGATACGTCAAATTAGTCTCTCCATCACACTTAAAGAGCTTGTTCTATAGCAATTTTGATGTCTTTTTGTTACTTTTATTGATTTTTGGTTTCATCGTTAATAAATTGTTTTTATTAGTTTTAAGCCATTTTTGAGACCTACATTGGCCAATCGTGCAATGGGGAACCTAACAAGTTGATTGAGTGTTGTAGGGAGTCGCAGTGGTCTGAACGTGAAGAAAACATCACCTAGAAGGGGGTATATGATCTACCATGAAGTACACTATTATTTACATCCTTTTACACATAACTTTAGCTTGTTTAATAGTTAAATCAAAGCATCTTAGTATATATTTAGGTTTTCATGCTTAAATTAGTAATTTATGCTTTTTAGTAGTTTTTATTACATTTTATATATCTAAATGTGGTTAGATGGTCTCGTAGGACAAATCGGGAACTAAAGATGCATATTCGGGCCGAAACTGATGCCTATGTTGCGACACCAAGACACCGATGTCTCTACATTGAAGATAAAAGCCAAAAATGAGTCTTAGAGTGAAATTGCCTTCGATATCGTGACACGGTTCGTGCTATGTCGCGACATACCCCCTGTGTTGCAACATAGCCCCTTCGCGGCCTAGAAAAATCCTGCACGTGATAATTACATTTTGGAGGGAAATTAAGTGTATTTGTCCTAGTCAAACTCTAAGGACTTCAAGGACAATTTAGGCGCTTTAATATTTCAAGTTTAGCCTATATAAAGACCATTGTAATCAGTTTAAACACACAATTGGAGAGAGACAGAAAATATACTTAAGGTTTCTATTTCATTCTTAATTTTTACTTAAGGTATTTTATGTTCTTGTATTCGAGATATCTAATTCCAAAGTGAGAATCTTGCGAGTGGAGATTGTTCCGGAGCCACGCTTTCATCGATAAATCCATGAGCATCTCTTTCCTTTATTCTATTCTTTATATCTCTTTTTTAACACTCTTTCCTTTATTCTATTCTTTATATCTCTTTTTTAACAGTGTTAATTGAATGCTTGTGTAAATATTATAATTAGTTTGTACTTTATCTATATTTCGCATGTTTCAGTTGTATTAATCTTATTAATTAATTAAAAGCTAGAGTTTTCTTAGGGAATCAGTTGTTTGGGAGAGGAAGAACTTAAACCCTAGGCTTGACCACTCGAGGAAGTCATTTAGGTGGGAATTAACCCAAAATTGGTATGGCCTATCCGTTAACACCTTAGCCCCGAATCAGTCTGAACTGTGAGGTCAAGAGATAAGTTGTTCTTGCCGACTCATTAGGTTAGTTGAACACCGAGAGGCACAATTAGGTTGATGACTAGCTGGTTGAATAGATCCCTATGTTAATAATTAATTAGGTAAATCAATTGGATCTAGGCTAATGGAACTCGCGTAGTCATAACAAAGGATATTAGAAATCGATACATGAACTTGGGAGTAGATTTAGGCTTAATTTAATTTATTTAGTTTATTAATATCATCGTCATCTTGCTTCCAAATTAGCACTACTAATTTGTGACTCAAGTAGATTAGTAATTATTTCCAGTCATTGGCTTGATAGTAGTTTTCCCCAAACTACAATCCTTTAGGTACGATCCTCAGAGTACTTACCTACTTCGTTGTAACTATATTACAACTTGACCTGTATACTTGCGGACACTGCCTAAATTCCATATATTTTGTAGCAGTATTCACACTGTCGATGTTAGTACGTCCAGAGGCAGTCAAGTTGCTGGTGCCGTTGTTGGGGGTTGCGACAATGATAATTGTTATCAAATCAATTACTTACAAATAATATTTGTTGAAAGATGAATGAGCTAGGAAGTGTACTAATTTTTATATTCATTAAATATGTTATTTTGATATTCATTTTTTTTTACCTTCTTGACTAGAATATTTAATCATGGAAAAAAATTGTTTATAGGTGGTTTAATGATGAATAGACTTCTTGGGATTACTAATGGAATTGCATAACAGGTTGGTCGAACAGAGCTGGGAAAAACCAATAGAGCGATGATAGTGAGTGTGAGGACAATGAGTACTCGTACGAACCTCTTTATGAGTCATTCAACAAAGACAATGATATGCCCAAACACTCAGATGAGCCTTCTTGTGATTTGCATAAGATGCCCTCATGCGAAACTACTGATCTGTCCAACTCCGAAAGATTATCAAACATGTCAGACATGATGGAACAAATGAGGAAAATGCTTTAAGAAATATCTAAGGCGCTACCTCCATGGGAAGATGTCGTGCATGATGTTCCCAACCTTGATCCTGAGGATCCCCGTAGTATCGTTGATCACCTTGAATTAGACAATGGTAGTCAACAAGAGTTTGGAATCGTAGATCATGGGGATAAATTGGATATGGATGAAACAGTCTCTGATCCAATTGACATAGAATTAGACATAATAATAGATGTAGCCACTAACGTAAAAGTAGAAGTAACCACTAACATTGAGCTTAAATTGATTCTAAATGGAGGTGTAGAAGAGCTATTACACCTTCTGGCCATAGCAAAAAAGGTATCGGCTGAAGAGATCGATGAGTTTGACTCATTCTTATCTGACAAGGGCATCAAAGCTCGAGTGACGAAAAATTCATGCGACATGGAGAGAAGGAAACTTGAGGCAATAATACCACGAAAAATGATTTGGGGTTGGCTCGAATTTGGTACCAAGTGGCTTGTAATGTGAATGTAGCGACGGTAGAAAATAAGGCAATATCAATAGAATCGATCTAAGAGGTTGGTTGAGATACATCGACAGAGGAACAAACGTTGGATCAAAGTGTCAAGAACCAGCTAAAGGTTCTTTTATGGTGGCGACACGGATCCTCCCTATTTTTAAAGAAATTATATTTCCTGCTTTAAATTTTCAGGTGTAGATACGATGGAGTGACATAACTGAAAAAAAATAGAGGAAGCCAGAAAGTGGGCTCAATGTCGCGACATCGCACCCTAATGTCGCGACATCCTAGACAGAACTCAACCGTGCAACATTGAAGGGCCAACTTCATCTGAGACATTCTGTCATCTATTATCAATACTTATTATTTTTCCTCTTATTTTTATTTTTATTATATTTCACATTTTTTTGTAGTATTTTTTTAGGTACTTTTTCGTTCGCTTGGAGCACCCAAACCCCGAGATTATCATAACAACAAGGATTCAACCTACTTAGGGAAGTTTTCTTATTTGCACTTTAATTATTTTACACTAAGGGCAATGTTTGTTCTAAAGTTAGGAGGGGGAAGTACATAAGATTAGTTTGTGTGTGTTTTCATTTGTGTGTTTACTTTGATTTAGTTTATTATTTATTGAAAAAAATATTATTGGTTTTGTTGCATGGTGCTTGGTTTATATTAATACTACGAATAATGGTTGAAAATAATAATCATGTAGTGATTTTTTCCAAGCATGAAATTTTTTATTGATAAGAGATAATTTGATTATTTTTAAGGAAAATTGATTAGGTTACTTAGTTAAATTGCATAATAGATTAGAAGTACCTAAGTAAGAATGTCTGATGATGCCATATGAGATATAAGTCGTATAGATAGTCGTAGAGACATGAATGCTTGAATTGATTATTATTCATTTGGTTTAATTCGAAGCATGAAAGAAATTTTGTATGGTGGGATGCTTATGCATGACGTACGACATTGTTTGAATAGCTAATTCTCAAATGACCATTCCTTATTACTATGAATCCCTAGTCTCATTATGTAACACCCCTAACCCGTAACCATCGCCGGTCTAGGGTTAAGAGGCATTATCGGATAATCAGAAACTTTACGGACATTTCAAAGCATAATTCAACAAATCATATCAAAGTGTCCCTTAAATAGGTCTTCGAGACCTTAAACATGCTTTAGAAAAAGGCTAGGACTAGACCGAACACATACGAAAATTCTCAAAAATTTAAAAAATTTTCAAAGTTATAGAGGTCACACACCTGTGTGGGCAGGCCGTGTGCCTTACACGGCCTCAGACACGCCCGTGTCTCTAAGCCGTGTCAAAATAGGGCATACATACTGACTTGTTCATACAGCCGTGGACACGTCCGTGTGCCTCACCCGTGGTCGTTACTGACTTGCACCACACAGCTAGTCACACGCCCGTGTGTCCAGCCCGTGGTTGCTACTAACTTGAACCACATGGCCAGTCACACGCCCGTGTGTCTTGCCTGTGGTCGAGTTTGACTTGTTTTGAATTACAACCACGAGGGACACAGTTGAGCCACAAACCTGTGTGCTCAACCGTGTGGGCAATTATAGGCCATTTTCAAGGCCAAAATGCCACCCACACTTGGGTCATCCCTACAAGCACATACAAGCATATTTCTAAACACAATTGGCAACCAAAAACACACCAAATGGTCATCATATTATCCCAATTTAATCTCATTTCTAAGCATACCAACTTATAAGCCAAATAGCTCAACTAATTCTCAAATAAACTAAGCAGTATTCATCCACAACTTACCACTTCATCATAACCATTATTCATCAAACACATATACTCACTTTGCATCAATAAGCTTACCATTACCTTGACTATTTCATAACCATGGAATCATACCAAAACCAAACATCATAAGCATGATTCTCCATTCATTACACAATCATTTAGCTAGCCATATCACATGGCTAAACACATATTTCAAACATAACTCAACGTAACTAGCCTATACATGCCATACTTTAGTATATACATTTCCAAAAGGGTACCAAAATAAGATTGAGTAGTGTGATGACGATCCTTGACGATTCCCCGAGCCTTCAATAGCTTTGACGATCTATAAAACAGAGTAAACACACACAAAGTAAGCTTTCAAAAGCTTAGTAAGCAATATACAAATTAACCTAACATAAAATGCACATAGCCACATTGATACAATGACATTAATGTTTCTTATTTGCAAATTCATCACATATCTTTTGGCTCATTTATTTAGCCATTACTTACCCACATTTCATTGCTCAAAGTATCACTTTACTCATAGCTCATTCAAGCATGTATCATATCTTATCTCATCAAATCTATTCACATATTCACTTTAGCAAACTCATATAAACACTTACCTTTCACACACATACATAGTGTACTTTTCAAACGTACCTGAATTGTTTATACATTTCACATAGTCTCTATCTTCTCGGATTTGCCTGTTGAACCGTTCGGAACTAAATAGGATACTCAAAGTACTCAGAATAATCATACAATGCCAACGTCTTAGACATGGTCTTACATGTACTCAAATATCGATGCCACTATCTCAGACAGGGTCTTACACGAATCACATAAGATGTCATTGTCCTAGACATGGTCTTACACGTAAATCTCATATCGATGCCAACGTCCCAGATGTGGTTTTACTCGAAATCCCGAATCAACACCAACGTCCCAGACATGGTCTTACATGACCTCACATATCGAAAACCTATGTCATGACATATGTAATACTATCTATTCCTAGGTTCGTACGGGACTTCTCAGACATAGATACACTGTCAATACTATCTCGAATTCCATGTGCATAACATCTCGAGCATATTCAACACAAGTTAAATTTCATATATGCACAATTTACTCAATTCAAATACATTTATTTGTATATCGACTTACCTCAGATTCTGTTAACGTACGAACTCGACTATTCGATCACTTTCGACTTTCCGTGATCTAAGCCCATTTTCTTCGGTTCTTGATCTATACATATTCAAATTTAATCCATTTATTCAAAAAATCGTTCAATTCAATCCAGAAACACATATTTAGGGCAATTTACAAATTAGCCCCTACATTTTCACACTTTGACATTGTAGTCCTTATTTCACAAAATCACAAAATACACAAAATCTCATGTTACCCATGCCTAGCTGAATTTTACTCATACTCATCTAAGTCCATATATTTCATTTATTTTACAATTTAGTCCCTCAAAATATTATTTTCTCAATTAAGTCCAAATTACTCAAATTCATCAAAAATTCAAAGATAAATTATGTTAATCTATCACATATCTTTCATATTTCATCCTCAAACATCACAATGCTTGTAAAATCATCAATGGCATATTTCACATTCATATCAATTCACAAAATTGAAGGGTTTTGAAGTATACGAAGCAATGATTACAAAAACGTAGAAATTATCAAAAACCGATCAAAAACACATACCCGATTATGCTTAGACCGTGGCTGAATGTAACAAAGCTCAAACTCTTTCTTTTTCTTTATTATTTTTGGTGCAACAAAGATGATATTCATCTATTTTCATGTTTGTTTTATTATTAATCATAACAATTATCCATTTCCATTACTACCCTTAATGAAACCTTAATGAAAAACACTTGAATTATGGACATAAGTGTCCACTAACCTTAAAATGGAATAATAACCATTTAAGGAATTCACATACGAAAGACAACAACAAATAAATTCCCTTACATAAAGCATGCTAAATTTGCATTTAATGCATTTTTGTCCTTTTCTCTAATTAAATACACAAACGGATAAATTAATTCACAGAAATTTCGTATATGCTTAATCACATACAATAGACACTAAAATAATATTAAAATATTTTTTCTGACTTAGATTTGTGGTCCCGAAACCACTATTCTGACTAGGGTCTAAATCGGACTGTTACACAGTATTTGAGTCTGATAACTCCTTTTTGATGAACCAACAAAATTCAAACCCAAAGACCACACATAAAACTTGAACTCTTCCCCATCCTTGGTCCTTTAATACATTACGAAATAAACGTCAAGCCATAAATATTGAGGGTTTAAGTTGATACATCATGGTGGAGTAAAAAAAAGTGAAAAATGAAGAAATAATGTGATACAGTGACTATAGGTCGGGAAAAAATGTGTGAAAAATAAAAATCCAGAAAAAGTCAAAGTTAGAAATGGGAAGAAAAAGTATAGATCGAAAACAAAAGCACTGTGATTGAAAAAAAAAGTAAAAAGTCAAAGTGGCAAATTAAAAAGTCACAACAGTGAAAGAAAATTCAGTCATCAATGCACCAAAACTCGTTAATTCGACCATAATTGCTAGTATTATATTGTATCTTCCTAGATAGATAAATAAGGTAGGTGTGAGAGGGAGACAAAATGCCAGCTTGGATGGGACATTTAAGGGGAAGAAAGGGAACAATGTCACGTGCCTAACTATTTCTAGTTTTTGAACCATTTTAAGCCATATCTTTCTTTAAACTCATATCGTCCTGAGCCTCAGAACTTTACAAGCCTAGAAGACCAATGTGACTTAAGCGTTCTATGCATAACTTCCAGAATTGCTAACAGTTATACCTAATGAATATTTTTATTCACATGATTGTGTCTACTACATATCTGTTTGATTTTTATTAATGGAGATATTATTAAATATTTGGTCATGGGAATTACTTCTAATTTGTTAGTAATGTAACATTATAAATTAATCCTAATTTACTTTAAAAAGTTTCAAGGCATCGAACTATCAAGATTAAGTTACATGTGCGATAAGAATTGTTATACCTTTAATATTTGACAACCATGTTCATAGTAGTAATAAAATCCTATGGACTTCTTATGGCATGCTATGTGTCTAGACTTGGTTTGCTTGAGGACAAGCCAAAATTTAAGTGTGGGGGAGTTTAGGTGTGAGGCTCTTATTTACATCCATCTTTACTAACTCTAGCCTGTTTAAAGAAAGAAATTAAGTCATTTTCGTGTTATTTTTTTATTATTTGCTTTTTTTTTCCCAATATATGTGTTTTGGTTGCTTGAGGACAAGTAATAAGTTAAGTATGGGGGAGTGATCTGGCATGAATTATACTATTATTTACATCCTTTTTACACTTAACTTGTAACATCCTAAATTTATGGGCCTATGCATTTAGTGTAGGGATAGGATTAATTTGTTAATTTAAGTGATAGGGGTCCAAACTGGGCTCAGGATTAGGCAAAGGCCTTGATTAAATTATTAGATTGTGCATTATAGAGTTAAAAGGTGGTAATTATGTTTAAAATACCAACATGGGCTTGTGGCCCAACAATAGGTGGCACTGTAAGGGAATTAGAAGGTGGCGCCATTAACAATTAAAGAGGCCCAAGTTTTGGTCGCAAGGAGCCCATGTTTTTGGCCATTTTCGGCACTTAAATGGAAGCAAGGGTGACGCCACAACAAGGGATTTAAGGGCCTAAAATTTAAGTTTAATGAAGCCCAAATCTTTTAATTTAAGTAAGTTAAATTTCGGCATTAAGACTTGATGAGGTGGACGGCTACAAGGCTTAAAAATAAGAAGATATATTTGGATTTTATAATTGATAATATAGAAGATAAAAAAGAGAAAAGATAGGAGCCTATCTACAAGGAGAGTGATGGCCGAAAATCCACCACTAAGAGGAGTAAAGAATTCGGCTACTGCATGGCAAAGGGGTGCCGAATTTTCCCTCTCATTTAGCTTGGATTTTAATTAACTAGGAAGGGCGTTTTTGGTTTTATATAGGAGGTGTCGAAATTCCTATAAATAGGGGGGATAGCTCCTTGATTCTGACATTTAAAAACCCTAATTCTCTTTATTCTTTGTGCCAAATTCTTTAGCCTCTCCCTCTCCAATTTCTTTTCTTCATTTTCTTTAAAAGCCGAAACCTCTTCTCCATTCTTTTTTCCCTTAAGCCGATTTCTCTTTAAAAAGCCGAAAACTCTATAGTTTTTCTTTATTCATCCTATTTGAGAATTAGTTCTATTTATTCCGGCATTTAAAACTTCCTTTGGCATTGCCAAATCCTCTCTCTAGTGCTATCCGAACCTCCTGTGCTAAGGTAACTGTCGATTTTTGATTAGTTCTCATGATCTATTCCCGGTTTTTGAAAGGCAAAAAGTCGAAAAGCTAATAGTTTAATGGTTCTATGATGGGCGACAATTCGAGATTTGAAGAAAGCTTGGTCAGCTAGATCTAAAAGCCGAAAATAGCTAGTCTCCAATTTTAGGATTTTAAGGTAAGGAGATTTTCCCTAGATTTTTACTAGATTCGTTCATTACATGCAAGATCTAACGTTTATGATGAGGATTAACGATTAAATATTGTGATAATAGCTCTGATAAGGATTTGTGATGGAATTAAATATGGATCAGGAAAAGGAGAGAATCCCTAAGTTTAAGAAACGAGCGGTATCTGCTGTTCGAGATTGGCCACTTGTTGTGGACCCGCTTCTGAACAACATCTTAGGCAGATAGCAGTAGTGTCGACTAAGGATAGCGTCGACATAGAGAGCATTGTTTTATCAGTAATCAGGTGTGTAGATCTCTAACACACTATTAATCCTGTATGTATGTCTATATTTATGTTATGGGCTAAAAAGCCGGAATGAGGCTGTATAGACATTCGAATGGAACCCTAAAAGGGTTAGGCAAGAATGCCAGGTACGTAAACATAGAACTCCCTATGTGTATCGAAAAATAAATAAGTCTGCATGATGTTCTCTTTATGTATGTATGCATGGGGTGGGAATGATGATACTGAAGGGGAAGTGCATGATAGGTCACTTGGTGATCGGTGGCAGAAATCCCACAAAAATTTAAACGTAAGGTCACATAGTGATCGGTGGCTATGCCACGTTTAATGATTCCTAATTAATAGGAATAGGCAGTACGGCTGTCGTTTTGGTGTGTAGCGGATGGAGGGTTGATTGTAGAAATCCCCACGATGTGATGGTTGGTACGGGATGGTGTGTAGAGGATGGAAACCTAGGATGGGTTGGGTTTTTCATTATTTATTGCTATCATGTGATTATGATCGATACCTTTATGTATGGGCCAGGGCCCATAATGTGTTTGTGGGCTCAGGTCATTGTGTGCTTTGAGATTTATTCACTGAGTCTTGGTGACTCACGCTTTCCTTTTCTCTACTCTTCCAGATGAGTAGTAGATCGTGGACACGGGAGCCGAGACGGACTCGAGGGGCCATCAAGTTTTATTTCTACAATTCATTCTCGAGATTTTTTTAAGTTTATTTATTTTTATTTAGGGAATATTTATGTAATAAAGCCCCTAGTTTTTATTCAACTAAGTAGTTTCCAATGTTATGCAACTTAAGAATTTATGACAAGGTTTATTTTTATTTATACATAATAATAATAAAAAAGATTTTATATTTTAAAACGACACTTATTTATCCAAGGAATATCCAATTGACTTACGATTTCCATAACAAACAAAGTAAAAGTTTTCAAAGTACAAGCCGTGACATGCCAGATCCGGTCGAAACGCATAGGCCGGGTTTGGGGTGTTATATTTTGGTATCAGAGCCCAGTTCAAAACTCAGGCTGTGAAATGGGTCTAGTACTATTTTAAAAGTTGATGAAAAAATTGGTTGAAGATATGGCCTTCGAGTCTACCGGCACCCGATCCACCCAGGTAAGTATTCTAAACTCTTGGTGTGTTATTTATGTGGGCTTAATGGGCTTGAGGGATGTAGATTAGTATGATAGTATTAATGGACCATAGGCTTAGACAAACAACTCTTCAATTCCATAAGACTTAATCCAACTAAACAAAACCCGTGAACGAGTCAATAGGTTAAGGTGTGGCAACAGGCATACGCATGTCTAGGATTGGATTCAGGAAGAGCTTGGTATTTAAGCAGTCCTAGTGACTCACCTCCTCTTCGCTGGAATCTTACCTGGTGCGTAGTGACTGTTCACCTTAGCCGAATTAGGGTGTGGCAATGGGCATACACATGTCTAGGATTGGATTCAGGAAGAGCTTGGTATTTAAGCAGTCCTAGTGACTCACCTCCTCTTCGCTAGAATTTACCTGGTGTGTAGTGACTGTTCACTCTAGCTATAAGGACTTGTTCATGGGCTAAACCCATAATTAAAACTCGAAAGGGACCAACCACCCTATTTTGCAAACAAAAACCCCTAAGTTTCGTACATTTCCAAAAAGATACACTTGATTTGAAAATGTTCACAGCTATGAAAAATTTACCCAAAAACCCTCTGTTTACAAGAGTAACTAGATTTTCCAAAGTGCCTCTGGTTTAAAAAAAAAAATCAAAATACCCCCGAATCTTAAAATTACCGAAATACCCCTAGTTTCCAAAATTACCAAAATACCCTCAGATTTCAAAATTACCAAAATACCCTCGAATTTCAAAATTACCGAAATACCCCCAGATGTCAAAATTACTGAAATGCCCCTGAATTTTAAAATTACCAAAATACCCCTAGATGTCAAAATTATCGAAATAACCCTGGATTTCAAAATTATCGAAATGCCCCTAGATTTTAAAATTACCAAAATACCCCTGGATGTCAAAATTACTGAAATACCCCCAGATACCCCTGGATTGTAAAATTACCAAAATACCCTATTTTTACAAAACCACCAGGGAACCTTATTTTGAAAAATTACGAAAATACCCCTGTAGGATAAAATTACGAAAATACCACTAGGTAGTGAAAACAACAACAACACTACTTTTCTGTAATGAACGTGAGTTCGTGGATGTTGATGATTGAATGTATGTGTTTCTTAGAGGATATGAACTTGAGACTGAATGGTGAATGCGAATTCGAAAGAAATACTCTTAAAGCTATTATTCATAAGACTGTTCGGGTTAAAACAGTGGAAGAAAACTAATAATTCATAAAATTTCTAATCAGATAAACGCGAATCGGTAAAATGAGTACAAGTGGTCGAGGACGTTCGCCACGTGGTCGTGGTAGGGGTAGGATGACGGTGTCGGAACCAGTAGCATCTGGTCATGGTTCTGGAAACGAGATGCCGGCTGTGGAGGAGGAATTCCAAGATCAGACTGCCGAAGATGATGCGGTATCTCAGGCAATGTTAAGAGTTTTAGAAAGAGTTGTTGGGGCAGGTATGGGCACATGAGCCCGGAAATCTGTGCCAGAACGACTTAGAGCCAATGGGGCAGAAGTGTTTAGGGGAATTTCTAATGTTGCCCCAAGTTCAGCTGAGTATTGGTTGGAGGCGGTAGAATGCATAATGGATGATTTGGATTTCACGGAGGAGGAGAAGTTGAAAGGAGTTCTATCCCTCTTGAGGGATGAAGCCTATCAATGGTGGCTTACGGTAAAGGATGGTACAATGGCTGATCGTATCATTTGGGATTTCTTTAAGACGACGTTTCAGAATAAGTACATCGGATCGAGTTATATGGATGCGCAGTGCAGAGCATTTCTAAATCTGGTTCAAGGGAGTAGGTCAGTGGCTGCGTATGAAGCTAAATTCTTACACCTTAGCCGTTATGCTCGTGGGATGGTAGCCACGGAGCATGAACGTTGTGTTAGGTTCGAAGATAGCCTGAGGGATGAGTTGCGTGTTTTGATAGCCCCACAGCGGGAGAGAGAATTTACTGTCCTAGTAGAAAAGGCTAAGATAGCCGAAGAGGTAAAGCGGACCGAGAAACTGAATCGGGATAGAGATAGGGGTGGAAATAAGAGAAATTTTGGATCGACAAACGGGCGTACTCAGAAAAGGTCCAGGTCTGATAGACCGAAACTGGAAGAGAAGCCTGCTGCTGCTAACCAGACACCAAAGTGTGCTCGATGTGGTAAATTTCATGCCAGTGAATGTTGGGCAGGCAGTGGAAAGTGTTTTAGGTGTGGATCTACGGACCATCAAGTTCGAAACTGTCCGTAGCAACGGGACGGTGAAGGGACCATGGGTCGAGGGAATGCTCAGCCTGGTAGAGGAGGTTAACAGTCACAAAGAGGTCGTGGTGCAGCCAGAGGTGGTAATGGTGCTGGTCGGGGCCGTGGAGCACTAGGCCAAGGGGCAGGAAACACTGAGGCGAGACAGCCAGGGTTGGTCTATGCTGTCAGACGTTGAGAGGAGGCTGATGCACCGGATGTCATAATCGGTACATTCTTAATTTTTGGTTTGCCTTACACTGCATTGATTGACATTGGGTCAACGCATTCGTACGTAGCTAGTAGCGTATCGGGAACTTTAAGGCTAGATCTGAAATTACCCCTAGGGCAATGACTGTAGTTAGCCCGTTAGGACAATCGATAGTAGTGGATAAACTCTATCGAGAAGTACCTCTAGAAGTTCAGGGGATGGTCTTCCGAACGGATCAAATGGAATTACCGTTCGGGGAGTTTGATTTGATTTTAGGCATGGATTGGCTTGTGAAGTATCAAGCTAATCTAGATTGTATGGCCAAGTGCATGGTGTTAAAAACCCCCTAGGGTGATGAAGTGTTGGTGATAGGAGAAAGGGGGAACTGTTTGTCGAATATAGTGACTGCCCTAATAGCAGAAAAGATGGTGATGAAAGGATGCGAGGAAGTTTTATTATTTTTTCGGGCTTTAGAAGCCAAAGATCTGACTGTGGGGACGTCAAAACGGTAAAGGAATTTCCTGATGTTTTCCCTGAAGATCTTCTAGGATTACCCCCAGATCGTAAAGTGGAGTTTGGAATCGATCTTCTTCCAGAAACAGCGCCGGTATCTATTGCTCCGTATAGGATGGCGCCGAAAGAGTTAGTAGAGTTGAAAGTGCAGATTCAGGAGTTGCTGGATAGAGGATTTATTCGACCAAGTGTGTCACCTTAGGGAGCATCGGTGCTATTTGTTAAGAAGAAGGATAGATCAATGCGTATGTGTATTGATTATCGTCAGTTGAATAAGCTAACCATCAAGAACAAGTACCCGTTGCCAAGAATCAATGACTTGTTCGATCAATTGAAGGGGGCATCGGTCTTTTCAAAGATAGACCTGAGGTCAGGGTACCATCAGCTTAGGGTCAATGAGGCGGATGTTCATAAGACGAGTTTTAGGACTCGTTACGGTCACTATGAATTTATGGTGATGCCGTTTGGATTGACCAACGCGCAAACAACGTTCATGGACATGATGAATCGAGTGTTCCAACCCTACTTAGACCGGTGTGTCGTGGTGTTTATCGATGATATCTTAGTTTATTCGAAGTCAGAGGAGGAGCATGATGCTCATCTGCAAATAGTTTTACAGATTCTAAGGGAGAAGCAGTTGTATGCCAAATTCAGTAAGTGTGAATTTTGGCTGAAGGAAGTAACGTTTCTAGGGCACGTTGTATCGGTAGAAGGGATTAGGGTTGACCCTCGAAAGATTGAAGCAGTGTTAGATTGGAAGCCACCCAAGTCTGTGGCTGAGATAAGGAGTTTTCTTGGGTTAGCTGGGTACTACCGAAGGTTTGTTGAAGGATTTTCTTCGGTAGCTGCACCGTTGACTAAGTTGTTACGGAAAAGAGTTCCGTTTGTTTGGTCTGATAAGCAGCAAGGGAGTTTTGAAAAGTTAAAGAGGTTTTTAACGGAGGCTCTGGTGTTGATTCAGCCGGAGGCAGGGAAGGAGTTCGTAATTTACTGTGATACGTCACACGCAGGATTAGGATGTGTGTTGATGCAAGATGGAAAGGTGGTTGCATATACATCTCGGCAGTTAAGACCACATGAATTAAATTACCCTACCCATGATTTGGAATTGGCAGCAGTAGTGTTTGCCCTAAAAATTTGGAGACATTATCTGTACGGGGAGAAATATGTTATTTACACAAATCATAAGAGCTTGAAGTATCTTTTGACTCAAAAGGAGTTGAACCTAAGGCAGAGAAGGTAGATCGAGTTGCTAAAGGAGTACGATTGCTCGGTCGAATATCACCCGGGTAAGGCTAATGTAGTAGCAGATGCTCTAAGTCGTAAAGTAGTCTCTGACCTAAGAGCAATGTTTGCTCACCTTAGTTTGTATGAGGATGGAAGCTTATTATCTGAACTTCAAGTGAAACCTACTTAGATTAGTTAAGTGAAGGAGAGGCAACAGACTGATGAGTTGCTAAAGGGGAAATTGCAGCTAATTTCATAGGATGGGCCAGCAGAATTCAGTATGAATGAAGAAGGATTGTTATGCTTTCAAGGGAAGGTTTGCATGCGAAAAGATCCGGAGTTAAGATAGAGGATTTTGAATGAGGCACATGGTAGTGTATACGCTATGCACCCTGGAGGAAGTAAGATGTTTCGAGATTTGAGAGATCAGTTCTAGTGGTCGGGTTTGAAGTAAGAAGTAACCAAATTGGTGGGTAAGTGTTTGACCTGTCAGCAGGTCAAGGCAGAACACCAGTTACCATCAGGATTGTTGCAGCCAGTGAAGATTCCCCAATGGAAGTGGGAAAGAATTACCATGGACTTTGTTAGTGGGCTTCCCCTCACACCCACTAAGAAAGATGCAGTTTGGTTAGTTGTGGATCGCTTGACGAAGTCTGCACACTTTATACCAGTGCGTATTGACTATTCCTTGCAGAAGTTAGCTAAGTTATACATAGCGGAGGTAGCGAGGTTGCATAGAGTTCCAGTTTCAATCATATCAGATAGGGACCCTAGGTTCACCTCTCGATTTTGGAAGGTGTTGCATCAGACGTTGGGTACGAAGTTGGATTTCAGTACAGCGTTTCATCTTCAAACTGATGGACAGTCTGAGCGAGTGAGTCAGATCTTAGAGGACATGTTGAGAGAATGTGTCATTGATTTTAGAGGTAGTTGGGAAGAGTTCTTACCGTTAGCAGAGTTTGCTTACAACAACAGTTACCAGTCAAGTGTTCAGATGACGCCCTACAAAGCTCTGTACGGGCAGAGGTGTCGTACTCCTACTTGTTGGACAGAATTAGGAGAACGTCAGATTTTGGGTCCGGAGCTGGTGACCGAGACAGAATAGAAGGTTGAATTGATTAAGATTCGACTGAAAGAGGCGTCAGACAGACAGAAGTCCTATGCTGATTTAAAGCGTAAGGACATAGAGTTCGCAGTGGGAGATAAGGTATTCCTAAAAGTGTCACCATGGAAAAAGGTACTAAGGTTTGGTAGAAAGGGTAAATTAAGTCCTAGATTTATCGGACCATATCGGGTATTGAAGCGAGTAGGACCAGTAGCCTATCAGCTGGAGTTACCTCCAGAGTTAAGTCAAATTCACGATGTATTTCACGTTTCCATGATAAGACATTACCGTTCGGATCCGTCCCATATTGTGCCTGTGGAGGAAATCGAGGTAAGACCTAATCTATCCTTTGAAGAGGAACCAGTAGAAATTTTGGATCTTGATGTCAAGGTGTTGAGAAGGAAAATGGTTCCATTGGTTAAGGTGCTGTGGCGGAATCATGGTTCCGAGGAGGCTACGTGGGAACCCGAGGAAGCAATAAGGCAGCAATACCCTCATCTTTTCTGATCAGGTAATTTCGAGGACGAAATTTCTTTAAGGGGGTAGAACTGTAACATCCTAAATTTATGGGCCTATGCATTTAGTGTAGGGATAGGATTAATTTGTTATTTTAAGTGATAGGGGTCCAAACTGGGCTCAGGATTAGGCAAAGGCCTTGATTAAATTATTAGATTGTGCATTATTGAGTTAAAAGGTGGTAATTATGTTTAAAATACCAACACTTGTGGCCCAACAATAGGTGGCACTGTAAGGGAATTAGAAGGTGGCGCCATCAACAATTAAGAGGCCCAAGTTTTGGTCACAAGGAGCCCATGTTTTTGGCCATTTTCGGCACTTAAATGGGAGCAAGGGTGACGCCACAACAAGGGATTTAAGGGCCCAAAATTTAATTTTAATGAAGCCCAAATCTTTTAATTTAAATGAGTTAAATTTCGGCATTAAGACTTAATGAGGTGGACGGTTACAAGGCTTAAAAATAGGAAGATATATTTGGATTTTATAATTGATAATATAGAAGATAAAAAGGAGAAAAGATAGGAGCCTATCTACAAGGAGAGTGATGGCCGAAAATCCACCACTAAGAGGAGTAAAGAATTCGGGTACTGCATGGCAGAGGGGTGACAAATTTTCCCTCTCATTTAGCTTGAATTTTAATTAACTAGGAAGGGCGTTTTCGGTTTTATACAGGAGGTTTCGAAATTCCTATAAATAGGGGGGATAGCTCCTTGATTCTGACATTTAAAAACCCTAATTCTCTTTATTTTTTATGCCGAATTCTTTAGCCTCTCCCTCTCCAATTTCTTTTCTTCAATTTCTTTAAAAGCCGAAACCTCTTCTCCATTCTTTTTTCCCTTAAGTCGATTTCTCTTTAAAAAGCCGAAAACTCTATAGTTTTTCTTTATTCATCCTATTTGAGAATTAGTTCCATTTATTCCGGCATTTAAAACTTCCTTTGGCATTGCCGAATCCTCTCTCTAGTGCTAGCCGAACCTCCTGTGCTAAGGTAAGTGTCGATTTTTGATTAGTTTTCATGATCTATTCCCGGTTTTTGAAAGGTAAAAAGCCGAAAAGCTAATAGTTTAATGGTTCTATGATGGGCGGCAATTCGAGATTTGAAGAAAGCTTGGTCAGCTAGATCTAAAAGCCGAAAATAACTACTCTCCAATTTAGGGATTTTAAGGTAAAGAGATTTTCCCTAGATTTTTACTAGATTCGTTCATTACATGCAAGATCTAACCTTTATGATAAGGATTAACGATTAAATATTGTGATAGTAGCTTTGATAAGGATTTGTGATGGAATTAAATATGGATCAGGCAAAGGAGAGAATCCCTAAGTTTAAGAAACGAGCGGTATCTGCCGTTCGAGATTGGCCACTTGGTTGTGGACCCGCTTCTGAACAACATCTTAGGCAGATAGCAGTAGTGTCGACTAAGGATAGCGTCGACATAGAGAGCATTGTTTTATCAGTAATCAGGTGTGTAGATCTCTAACACACTATTAATCCTGTATGTATGTCTATATTTATGTTATGGGCTAAAAAGCCGAAATGAGGCTGTATAGACAGTTGAATGGAACCCTAAAAGGGTTAGGCAAGAATACCAGGTACGTAAACATAGAACTCTCTATGTGTATCGAAAAATAAATAAGTCTGCATGATGTTTTCTTTATGTATGTATGCATGGGGTGGGAATGATGATACTGAAGGGGAAGTGCATGATAGGTCACTTGGTGATCGGTGGTAGAAATCCCACAAAAATTTAAATGTAAGGTCACATAGTGATCGGTGGCTATGCCACGTTTAATGATTCCTAATTAATAGGAATAGGCAGTACGGCTGTCGTTTTGGTGTGTAGCGGATGGAGGGTTGATTGTAGAAATCCCCACAATGTGATGGTTGGTACGGGATAGTGTGTAGAGGATGGAAACCTAGGATGGGTTGGGTTTTTCATTATTTATTGCTATCATGTGATTATGATTGATACCTTTACGTATGGGCCAGGGCCCATAATGTGTTTGTGGGCTCAGGTCGTTGTGTGCTTTGAGATTTATACACTGAGTCTTGGTGACTCACGCTTTCCTTTTCTCTACTCTTCCAGATGAGCAGTAGATCGTGGACACGGGATCCGAGACGGACTCGAGGGGCCATCAAGTTTTATTTCTACAATTCATTCTCGAGATTTCTTTAAGTTTATTTATTTTTATTTAGGGAATATTTATGTAATAAGGCCCCTAGTTTTTATTCAACTAAGTAGTTTTCAATGTTATGCAACTTAAGAATTTATGACAAGGTTTATTTTTATTTATACTTAATAATAATACAAAAGATTTTATATTTTAAAACGACACTTATTTATCCAAGGAATATCCAATTGACTTACGATTTCCATAACAAACAAAGCAAAATTTTTCAAAGTACAAGCCGTGACGTGCCAGATCCAGTCGAAACGCATGGGCCGGGTTTGGGGTGTTACATAACTTTAGCTTTTTAAAAGTTAAATCAAAGCATCTTAGTATATATTTAGGTTTTCATGCTTAAAGTAGTATTTTATGCTTTTTAGTAGTTTTTATTACATTTTATATATCTAAATAAGGGTATATAGTCTTGTAGGACAAATTGGGAGCCAAAGATGCATATTCAGGCCAAAATTGATGCCTATGTCACGATACCAAGACACTGATGTCTCAACATCGAAGATAGAAGCCAAGAACGAGCCTTGGAGTGAAACTGCCTTCGATGTCGTGACATGCTTCTTGTTGTGTCGTGACTTACCCCCTATGTTGCAACATAGCCCCTCTACAGCCCAAAAAAATCATGCACGTGATAATTACATTTTGGAGGGAAATTAGATGTATTTTTCCTAGTTGAAGTCTAAGGATTTCAAGGACAATTTAGGCACTTTAATATTTTGAGTTTAGCCTATATAACGGTCATTGTAATCAGTTTAAACACACAATTGGAAGGTGACATAAAATATACTTAGGATACACTATCTGCAAAAGTATTGAAAACGATTCCAGCTGGACGCCCTTTCAATACTGTTTCTGATAGTGCGTCCTGCTTGGAGCATTTTTCCTCTACAAATTTCAACCCCCACCATCCGGGGCATTTTACAGAAATGAATGAGATGCATTTCCTTAGGCTATAAATGACCCATAGTTTAGTCTCTGATGGCATAAGTTGGAGCAATAGAAATTGAAGAAGTTCAAAAGAAGAGAACTTCAGAAGAGTAGAAGTTGGGGTTGAAGGTATAAGTTGATTTTTCATGTTAATATTTATATGAAGCATTATATTTATTGCATAATGTTTTGATTTTTCATGTTAATTTTTCATGTTTTGAATTTCTCTCGACAAATAAATTGGTTGAAAATGAGTGGATGGATTAATGCTATTATTTATTACAACGGTGAGGTCCGTGACACTGAGAACTACGTGACGTTTTTATCGGAGAACACAACGCGATTGGCTTTTAACCAGAACATTGGGTTGCAGAACTTTGTAAAAGAATTAGGCGAAAAATCTTCAGATCTATTAGAATGAGAGTTTTGTCTATTAAGTATTGATTTTGTGTTTCGGTCGACCCTGTGAGATATGACTCATTTGATATCAAAGGTGCTCGGGGCTTAAAGGCGATAGTGCAGGCGCACCTTGAAAGTGGATCATTGTTTCTTGAGTTATATATGGAATTTTCAAGAACGGATGAAGGACTTGCGACTTCAACAGCACTTCCTATTCGAGAGGTGAGAACGGTTGAAATTGTCGATAGTACAACCATTCTGTTAGAAAGTTCCTATTATGATATCCCAGGATCATCAATGGGAAGACACTCATCAGTCTCAGTCTTAGATTTCAATCATGGGAGGCAGAACACCAAACCATCAAGTTTTGGTGGTAGAACGTAATACATGACCCCACTTTGTTAATGAATGGGACATGCACCTTGGTGGGTCGATGTTCGACACAAGGAATACTTATTGGGGAATGACATCAACTTTTATTGGTTGGTAATAACATGTGATTTTGGGCATTCTGAAATGTAGAGGAAAATGAATAATTTACTCCCTATGACGTCCACTGGCGAGGGGACCTCCAACATGGTAGATGTTAGTGGGTCGGAGAATGAAAATGACAATTAATCCGAAGTGGGTCCACCTTGAGAACCTGGTGCCGATGGTTCAAAAGTTGGATTATTTTCTGAACCAGAGCTTGTCCCAACTGAACCTGAAGGGGGTGATGAAGATGAAGAAGAAGAAGATCCATGATTCACGTCATATTCGTTGTTAGCCCACATGCATAATGTTGATCTTTTGGCAGAGGATACGTTGAAGTTTACAGACCTGCCACACATGAGGCTTGGCCACAGAAGTGCACCATTGGATTCGGGTGATTTGGAAGTGGGTTGGAAGCTTTCTAGTAAATATGGTTTTCTCGCAGCATTGAAATGATACAATATCAAGAACGAGGTTAACTTGCACGTGGTTAAATCCAAATCTGAGTAGTTCAAGGGGAAATTTATGACGTTTGACGGCAACTGTTCATGGAAAATCATGGCTTCTATTAGGAAGAAGATGGGGTTGTGGACGATTAAAAAGTTCACCGGTCTGTAATAATGTGTCGCCTCTGATACATTATCACTGGGTTTTATGGTTTTATTTAGGGTTTAAGGTTATTTCCAATTAATTTGACGTATTCGTGGGGTTGCAAGTGTTTCACGGGATCATCCAAAGCTAGATTCAGATATGATTGTGGGCCTAATACTAGCGATAGTGAAAGTGGATCTGAGGACTAATATGTCGATTTTAATTGCCAATATTCGTAGCCAATTCAACTACATGCCTTTGCACCGCTAGACGCGGATAGCTAAACAGAAGACCTTGGAGAAGATGCAAAGTAGGTGGGATACACTATACAACGAGGTATGGAAGTGGTGTCGAGTGTTGAAGAGGTACGTACTTGGTTGTATAACAACTCTTGAAACGAGTATCGCATACTTACAATGATCGCTTGCTCCATGGGTGCTGAGTGTTCAAGAGTTTGTTTTGGACCTTCAAGCAATGCCAGGATGCATTCTAGCACTGTAAGCCATTGGTAGAAATAAACGGTACCTTCATGTATGGTAGATATACCCATTGGTTGTTGTTGGCTGTGGCACAGGATGGTAATCTGAGGATCCTTCCAATTGCATTTGCAAAAACACCAGAGGAGAAAACAAGCGACTAAGATTTCTTTTTGTCTAGGTTGAAGAGGCATGTTTGCCCCCAACCTGATATATGCATAATCTCAAATCAGGGAGCTAGAATACTGTCTGTAATTAAACGACAGGGAAGCCTCTGGGATCGCACACACCATTGGTACTACCTAAGGCACGTTACATCCAACTATTACCAGCAACATCAGTTTACCATTGGATGACAAGAAGTGACAAACATGGGTATCTAATTGCCAGGAATATTATTTGGTTTGTAATATTTCGTTTGTATTTTTATAAATTTTGGTATGTAATCGTCGCTATGCAATTATATTGACAAAGTACGAGATCATGAATGACCGTTTTCATGAGATATTGGCAATATTGCGGTCAACCAACTTGACAGGGGTAGCATATCTCAAAAACATACTATTCGAACAGTGGACACAAGCATAAGATGGTGAGCTACAATATGGCCACATGACATTGAACCTGACAGAATGCATCAATTCTATTTTAAAGGGAAAGCGTCATTTACCGATAACCGCAGTTGTGAAAGAAATATACTTATGTCTGGTGGAACTGTTCCCAAAACAAATAGTGGGTTATGTCGGGAAATTGCAAGAAGGCCATGTATGGTGTCTAAAGGTAGTGCAATAAATTAATAATGGTAAGGCACGAGCAAACTGCATGCGCCCAGTTTGTAACTCACGCGACGACCTATGGTTTTGGGTGACAGAGTTCGACAAGCTAGACCAAGGTATTGCCCTGGGGGGTGCACAGGGTACACATGAGAAATAGGACTTGCGACTGTGGGATATGTGATGCACTTCGTTATCCATGCGCTCATGCAATTGCAGGTTGTATGAATATTAGTTTGGATCCAATGGGCTTTGTCAACGGTGTGTACAAATTAGAAAACTCGTACAACCTGTGGAGACACATATTCCCATCGGTCCCAGATGAACGTAAGTGTCCGCCTGTATTGCTTGCTCCACTTAAGTTGTTACCCGATAGATATCTGCATCACAAACCAAAAGGTCGACCGTGCTCGACTTGAATACGCGACAACATGGATATTCGGGAGCGCTCAAACCAACAGAGGTTACGCGGATGGTGTAGAAACCCGGGTCATACAATGTCATCCTGTCCACATCGAAGTTAAACATTATAATATGTCTTCATGGGAATTGTTAGCCATTATTAATCCAAAATAAATTTAATATTTGTTCATGTGAATTTTCAACAAAAACCTTTGATATTTTTGTTTAAATCAAATCTTATTACAATGCTATGTGAAAATATTCAAGGTAAATTCAAATTTTGATTAGGGTTTAATGGATAGCTAAATCAGATAGTGTACAAAAAAAGATTCAAAAGAACTTATATTAATTTAAATGATACAATTTACAATTTATCAGTGCATATGTTGGTCAGAATTTGTGCCACATCGGGGTGGTCGACGGTTACACACTGGATTTCTTCTAGGTTCAACGTCCGACCGAGGTTGTGGTTGTTGGGGTTCGCCTTCGGTTGATGTAGATCATTGCATTTGTGCAACCTCCGACCTATACCTAGGTGGTTAGGAAGATGACCCACCTTGATAGAACAAAGATGCTGGAGGTGTTTGCGTCACCCACGACAAATGGGCGTAATTATGTTGAGTTACATAAGTCGATGGGATAACGAGTGGACTCCCTGTCGGTGCCTAATCCATAGATGGCCTATACATCATCATATGCGTCACTGTCATCAGGAAATGAAATGACCTGAGTGTGTACATCATTGGTGATGGATGACCAATAGTCCAACCTGACTTAAGACTAGCAACAAAAAAATGTGGTGCAATATTTTGTGCTTGTGTGAAAATAAAAGAGATAGGATACCGACCAAAATAAGATGGTACATAATGAAGGGGTTGTGGTGAGGGCAGTGGTGCTGAGGCCGTCGAGGCCGGTTCTTGTGTGGGTGCTGATGATGGGCTCATCTCACCACCCATTGGATTTAAAGGTGCCCGTCGTGGCCTACTCGTATGAGGACACCAACTCTTCTCCTTTTCGGTCAATAAATATGGCTTGCCATGGATCCTAAACCATGACATGTAATCCGGATCACATGCTAACTTCGGAACGAGAATTGCATCGCGAGTAGGTAAAAAATCATACCAATTATTCCACATCTCAATATATTGTGAGTCGAATACCAGCCAATTTGTTTCTGATCGCCGTAAGTCGATACAATGCAGATCATCAAGCTCCTGAAGTGCCACGTGAATCAATTGCCAGAATCCAAACTATCGCAACACTCTATTCGCCTTGTGCATCTCAATGGTAGCATATACTACCAATGAGACCTTAACGTGCCAGACGTTGGGATTTACAAGGAATTCATCAAGAATTAAAACTCGAATTGCTAGGTCCTCATATGGTGTCCATTCAAACTATATGAACGTGACCAAAACATTAGTAATTGATATGCTACTTAATACTAAATACGAAATCAATTACGTTATTTTTATATAGTTCAAAATTAAATAAATATATACATCCGCTTCCGATCGTTGGTCCAGTAGAAGCCATATATCTTTAAACTCGGTAGATAATCCGATGTGAACCGGGGCATGGTTCCACCTATTTAAATAACTTATTATCATAATAATTTTATTTTAATTCAATTTAATAATGGCAATATATACTAAATTTTACTTTGTTACGAGTGGGAATGTATACGGGTAGTCCACTCGAGGACATAAAAATGGAAGGTGGTACCGAACCCATGATTGTAGTAGTAAAAGGCAACTACCAATTTTGATTTTTTATGGTTTCTTCGTCTGACTCATCTCCCAGTACAGTGTTGTCAATACTGTGGACCCCCAACCAAGTTCGCCAGTCTGTCCAAAATCAACGAGTTTCAGCAGCCACCTTAGATGTACAAGGTTTCATGACTTATCAGGCATCAGAATACCTTCGATAATCTAAAGGATGTACGCCTGAGCATATCGTACTCTTCTCTCTTCAGTAGAATTCTCCGCCAGCTCTGCGAAATTATTTCATAACCAGGCCATTTCAGTTCGACTTCCGGTAATCATCTCCAGTACCACACCCAAAAGTTCATAACATACGGTCCCCTAATTAGCAGACTGAATAGACCCAATGACTACCAATCTATCCACGGGCAACCCCAACTGTAACTGCACATCCTCTAGAGTGATAGTACACTCACCGCATGGAAGATGGAATGCATGCATCTCTGGTCTCCACCACTCTACTAACGCACTTATGAGTTTCGGGTCCAACTTACACCCCCAGCCTAAGTAGACCACATGGAAAAAACTAGCTTCCCTCAAGTATGTTTCCATCAACGGTGATGGAGGACCAGATAGAATACGAATATGGGATTGCAAAATTTGATCTTCCACCTATTTACATAAAAAGTTATAAAAAGTATTATGTTCAATTATAACTATGAAATAAAAAAATTAAAAATTAAAAATTAAAAATTAAAAATTAAAAATTAAAAATTTATTCTTACCATTTGCAATTGATTGACAGAGATATGCTTGTCGTCAAGACGAATTAGAGACCCGAACATTGCTAAATTGAGCACGAACAAATTTTTAATAAAAAATACTGATTCTTGGAATTACTAATAAAAATAAAAAAATATTAATTTGGATAAAAATAGAATTTATGATAATAATTTGAGAGCTTTTTGAGAATTGTGAGAAATTTGAGAAATTAGGAGAGAATTTGTGAGAATTGTGTGTGAGAAATGTGTGTGTGTGAGGGGGTTTATACTTTTTTTGGGACCGTTGGGGGGTCCAACGGCTAGTTCAAATAGCCATTGGAGTTGACTGTTGGAGCACGGGCAAAAGGGCGCCCACGTGGATGCTTTTTAGTAAAATGCTTCCACAACAGCGTGTTTTACCTGACATGAGGGAAAAAGTGCTGAGCTGGACGTGCTTTTTTACGTTTCCCCTGAAAACGACGCCAGCTTAGTGCGTTTTTGTAAAAAGGATCATTCCCGTTATATTTGAAAAAACTGTCCCATTTTTGTAAATTTTTTTTTTTGAAAATGGGCCTTTTTTAGTCATTTGGTCAGAAATCAATTGTTTCAAATATTTTATTAAAAATATATAGATAAATAAAAATGAAAAAAAAGGAAAAGTTTAATTTTCATTCTGAACAAAAAAGAAATTTTGGGATTGCTGAATCACAGACAAAATAAATATATAAAGCAACGGAGCCATCATAGTATTTTTGAAATTTTTCTTTAGTGATAAAGAAGGGTGGTAATTGGATTATTTAGTGATCAAGGTCTAATAGATGCTCTCTATATTTTTTCTTTTTCTTTTTTTGGTGAAAGAAAAAAAGAGAATTCCATTGTAAAGCTGTATGCAATACACAAAAAATGCCTGTACGGTTGTTCAATTCTATCTCTTTTTTTTTCTTATTATTCTTTAGCTATTTTTAGCTATTCTTCTTGCTTGACTATGTGAGTTAGAAGAACCTTTTATTATGTTATATTATCAGGGTAATGATCCGTCAACCTGCTAGTTCTTTTTATGAGGCACAAATAGGAGAATTTATCTTGGAAGCGGAAGAACTATTGAAACTTCGCGAAAGCCTTACAAGGGTTTATGTATAAAGAACAGGCAAGCCCCTCTGGGTTGTATAAAAAGACATGGAAAGATCTGTTTTTATGTCAGTAGCAGAAGCCCAAGCTCATAGAATTGTGGATCGTGTAGCTGTTAAATAAGTTAAATACAAATAGAAATAGGAACGATTTAACACCGGTCTACAATTTAATTAAGATTGATTTAATCCATCTTCTTCCTTTCCTTATTAACTTAAGCATAAGGGACTAGTATTTTATTAATCTATTAAATAAAAAAGAAATAATTTAGAATCATCTGGTTAGTATCGATCTAAACCAGTCTATTATGTATATGATTCAGTATGCCAACTATTAAACAACTTATTAGAAATGCAAGAAAGCCAATTAGAAATGTCACTAAATCCCCTGCTCTTGGGGAATGTCCTCAGCACCGAGGAACATGTACTAAGGTGTATGTGTGACTTGTTCAGATCATGGGCTGAGAAAAAAGAAACAACTTTTTTAGTATCAACGATACGTACTAGTGAATAGAATGGGGTTCATCCATTCACTATCTAAAAAAGATAGATCGACCATATCTTTCTATTGTGTATGAAATTTATGGTTTCCATTGGCGCAAATCCAATCTTGGAATTTAAGATGAGAAAAAAATTCCCCATTGGTAGCGGACTCTTGTAAAGAACAGAATAACAAGGTTAACTACCCAATTAATCCTCATCTTTACATACCGTTACTATATAAGATAGATTTCATTGTGAAAGATCTATTACTGGAAAATTTATGAGTAAAGTCGAAGAGTGTGAACTGTACAAGTTACCAATTAAATGAAAGAATGAGCTCCGGTGTATAGAGAGGACCTCACCGTTTAAGAAGTAACCATAGAAACGATGGAACCCACTATTTATTTATCCATTTCTATTTACTCATTTATTTTAGTTAATATGCTTTTTTTATAGCTAGTATCAATACAATTTCTTATTTCAAGGCGAAATGAAATGCCTAGAAAAAAAAAGGAAAAATCGTGGTCGGGACAGTTAGAGTAGCAAAAGCCATTGGAATTTTTATTTTATACATTGGAAGAATCCGTTTTGTTATTAATAGACTAGAAAAGAATAACTGAAAGAAAAAATTAGTTACTCATCAAAATTTCTTTTATTCAATGACTAGAATGAAACGAGGATGTATAGCTCGTAGACGTCGAACAAAAATTAGTTTATTTGAATCAAGCTTTCGAGGGGCTCATTCAAGACTTACTCGAACTATTACTCAATAAAGAATAAGAGCTTTGGTTGCGGCTCATTGGGATAGATATAGGAAAAAAAGGGATTTTCATCATTTGTGGATCACTCTAATAAATGTAGTAATTCGCGGAGTGGGGGTATCCTATAGTTATAGTAGATTAATACATAATCTGTACAAGACATAGTTGCTTCTAAATCTCAAAATACTTGCACAAATTTGTGGATTGGGGATATCCTATAGTTACAGTAGATTAATACACAATCTGTACAAGAAACAATTGCTTTTGAATTGCAAAATACTTGCACAGATAGCTATCTCAAATAGGAATTATCTTTATATGATTTCCAACGAAATTAGAAAATAGGGAGATATAAAGGAATCCAACGAAATGCTTTAAATGAAATGGGGTTCCCCCGAGAATGAACTCGGGGAAGGTAGAGTAGAAATTAATATGATAAATTTTTTTGATTCTGATAAGGTCATCAAAACAAGATGAGCGAAGACGCTCAATAAAAACATATTTTTTTTCTTCCCCAACCAGATTCGATTCTTTTATTTATTTTTTCTTACGACACAAAAATTTTTATTATCGGATTTTTTGACTAAAGCATCAGTCTACGTTTGATAATTTTGAATTAATTGAAAGGGTAAGCCTATTTATTTCTGGTTCTGAGAGCAATAGTTCTAGTGGTTGACTCGCTTCTTTCAAACTGTTTCTCATTATTAAGAAAGGGTAACGAAGATAAAATACGAGCTTGTTTTATAGAAATAGTAATTAATCTTTGTTGTTTTAAGGTCAATCTATTTACTCGCCTAGATAATATTTTTTCTTGTTCACTAATAAATCGACTAATTAAAGTCATGTTTCTATAATCAATTCGACCCCTCGATTGGATCGGGGGCAAACGCCTATGAAAAGATCGCTTGGATTTAAGAACG
The DNA here is from genome assembly GCA_005393395.2 of Gossypium australe. Classification (NCBI taxonomy): domain Eukaryota; kingdom Viridiplantae; phylum Streptophyta; class Magnoliopsida; order Malvales; family Malvaceae; genus Gossypium; species Gossypium australe. The sequence goes on along the minus strand of CM016623.1, from coordinate 53,649,642 downwards.
AGTCGCTTGGATTTATCCATGATTTCTTTATTCCTTGTTTCTAAAAAGAATCCTATCCCTATCTCTATTTCTAAAATCCTATTTTGAAAATTCAAATTATAGAATTAATATAATAAATAGGATTTGGTTTGTTTAATTTTTTTACTATTTATCATATAAATATATAATTTAAATATATAAAAATTAAAATATATTAATAATATAGAATAATATATAAAAAATATGCATTATATATAACTAATTATATACTTATATTTAATAAATTATATACCTAATGTCATATTTTCATATTCTCGGAATGTGGTGACATACGAGCACTTGATTCGATTTATTTCTTTTTCTCCCCGTGAATTGTATGTTTGTAACAAGAGGGGCAAGATTTCTTCAATTCTAATCGACTGGGCGTATTGTGTCAATTTTTTTGAGTAATATACCTAGAAATACCCGTTGATTCCTTATTAACACCGTTTTGAACACAACTGGTACATTCCAAAATAATCGTTACTCAGACATCTTTACTCTTGTCCATAAACCTCCTTTGAGTTTTTAATTCACCCAACTTTTCTATTTTCGATCAAAAGCGAAGAAGAAAGGAATGACAAAAAGAAAAAAGAAATAAAAGTTGCTAACTCAAAACCAAATCCTGAAAGATTTCATTGGAATCAATATAGTAAATCAATATAGATTTATAGTAATACAACGATTTCTAACTCTATGTAGAATCAAACCACAGTACGGTATTTTCTTTTAGTATCTTGTAGGATACTGTTGTCCCAGTCACATTTCTCTTTTCGCTCTACTAGTAATTTAATTGGAGCTTGAACCCAAGTTTCGGTGAGGTTGAACCCACTTTTTTCATTCTACCTTTCTTATTTATTTTATCTAATTCTTATTTAATTCTTAAAAAAATCTAAAAAATAAAATAAATAAAATAAAAGAGGGGTGTAACGCCCCAAAAATCTTTAATATTTATTTTTGTATGTTCGTGACATAAATGTCTATCTGCTTCAGTGCTTATGTGTTCTAGGAGTGTCTGAGAAGCCTTAGCTTGGGCAAAATTTTGTTTTTATTTGAATAAACCCTTATCTTTAGACAGTAGGCTTATAAATAAATGTTGATAAAATATAGCAGAATGGGCTTGCTGGTATGGTGGTTAAGTGGAGTGCAAATAAGCAGGAGGTCTGGAGTTCAAGTACTGATGCAAGCATAGAATTTATTTTTATTGCTGGTGCCATGGGAGTGTTGTGGTTTGATCGAAACACTAAAGAGTTTGAGTGGAATTTGAATTAGGTGGTTGAGGGAGGGGTGGACGGTTTTGGGGAGAAGATTAAGGGATTTTGGTGAGGAAATTAAGGAGTGAGGAGTTTGAGCACATTCAAACAGTATTTGCAAGTTCGGCGATCCCTCACCCTCTTTCTTTTCTGACGTTACTCCCTCCTCTACCATCTTTCTTTTCTTTTTGCCTTCATAGCTGAATCCTATCCCTCTTTCCCCCACTCCTTTTCGTTTTTCCTTTGACTCCAATCTCCCTATTCAAACAAGGTTTAGGCCCTAGTCAGAACAGCGATTTTGGAACCACAAATTCAAGTCTGAATAATATTTTAATATTATTTTCTGTGCCTTTGATATGTGACTAAGCATGTGTGAAAGCCTCGTATGAAAATTTTACCATTTGTGTGCTTAATTTGATAAAAGGATTAAATTGCATTGAAGGCAAAATTAGCATGCTTTGTGAAAATACACCTATTTGAGGTGGCTTTTAAATGAGGAGGCCTTGAAAGGCAATTAAGCCAATATTTATTTAGTGGATGTTTAAAATACACTAGTGACCTTATGTATATATGTTATAATATGTTTATTAAAAGGGCTAAATAGGTAAATTGATTAATAATAAGATTATAATGAAACAAAAGGCTAAAGATGTTATCATCTTTTATGTTCACCACTGATTCTTGAAAGGAAAAAAAAAAAGGAAGAGTTTGAAGCTTTCTAACATTCGGTCCTTTGTCTTATTGATTCAGGTAAGTTTTGACTTCGGTTTTTTATGATTTTTATGTTTTTGAGATTGTTGCTTAGTCTACTATCAAACCCATGTTGTAATTTGAAGAATTGATGATGTTTATGAGATGTGCCATTGATGAAATGGTGAGCTTTGTGATGAGTTTAGGTGTTAAATGAAAGATATGTATTAAATGAACATGTTTTGTTCTTGAATTTTTGATGAATTTAGCTAATTAGGGCTAAATTGTGAAAATAGTCTTTTGAGGGATTAAATTGTGAATTTGATGAAATGTTTGGACTTATATGAGTTACATGAGCATTCGGCTAAGCATGGATATATGGTGATTTTGTATATTTGATGTTTTGAGAAAAATGGACTAAATTGATAAAATGTGCAAATGTGAGGGCTAAGTTGCAAATAACCCTAAATGTATGTTTTTGGATTGAATTGAATAAGTTGATGAATGAAAGGGCTAAATTTGAATATGTATAGATTAAGAACCGAAGAAAACGGACTTAGATTGCGGGAAAGGAAATGTAGTCGAATAACCGAGTCCGAACGAATATCCGAATCCGATGTCAGTCTATATACAAATAAATGTATTTGGTATTGAATTAAGTATGTTCATATGATTATTTATAATGATGAATGTATATGAGATGTTGTGTACATGAATTTTGAGATGGAATCGACATAGCTTAATGTCCGAGAAGTCCCGTCTGAACCTAAGAATAGATAGGATTAACTATGTCATGGCATAGGTGTCTGTTGTGTGATATCATGTAAGACCACGTCTGGGACGATGGTAACGATATGAGACTTACGTGTAAGACCATGTTTGGGACATTGGCATCATAATGATTCGTGTAAGACCCTGTCTGGGACAGTGGCATCGACATCTGACTACTATAATAGGCCCATTTTGCCCGGGCCCATATTAGTAATAAAAAACCAAAAAAATAAATAAATATAAAAGTCCATCAGGTTTTTTTTACAATAAACGGGCTTAAAACCCAAACCCAAATACCACCAGTGACCCAATACTAACCCACTACCCGTGGCCCAATTACACCCAAAACAGAGACCCAAACCTACACGGCCCAAAAGGGCCCAACACTAAATCAGAAACCAAGGGTTTCTGAAACCCTTGGTTTACCTCGCGCCGCAAGCACCCAGCGCAGTCCCGACACCAGCCTTTCCTCGCTCCGCAATCAGTGCGCAGATAGTGCTCCGTCGCCGTATTCCTCGCCGTTGACCTGGAAAAAAGGAAAGAACACAACAACAAAATGGAAAGAAAATGGCAAGAAATAAAGAGGACATAATCTTTTCTTTTTTTTTTTCATTATTTTCGGGGCTATAAAAACCCCAAATACAATCTGTAAAAGGACCGAATACAAGTACACGATAATACATAGAAATATACAATAATAAAACAGAGAAAACCCAATAGCAGAGGTGATTTCATATTACTCTATTTTGTTTTTTTTATTTATCTTTTCGATCTAAGCATTTTTTTTACAAATACTGTTTTAAAAAAAATAATAAAGAAGATTACCTTTCGATTCGCATTCAAAAAAACGAAGTTGTTGGCCTCCGGCCGCCGTATATGGTGGCGTGTGCGACAGCCAGTCACCGGAATCCAAGCCGAATTCTGGCCTTTGCCCGAGGAAAGGAGAGCATTTCGGAGCTCTAGTTTTGTTTTTTTAAGGGGTGTATAAAATGATTTTTTGGGCCGATTTTTGATTTTATATAGGCCAAGGAAACGACGTCGTTTTGGTGTGGTCAATTAATGTCCAAAACGGCGTCGTTTAAAGGCCAGATCCGCGTGTTGACCCGATATCCAGGGGAGGATCCATGTGTTTTTATAAAAGGGGAAATTTGCCTCTTTAGCCCCTCCGCAATTTTATTCTTTATAATTTCGTCCCAATTTGAATTTTCCTTTATTTTTAAATTAACCCTAAAATCTGTATTTCGTTTCAATTTAGTCCTTCAGGCTATTTCAAGGTAAGAGACGGAACGGTGTCGTTTAGGAGATAAGGCATAATTGCCTAATAAGTCCCTACATTATGACGCGCGTTCTAATCTGGACCTTTCACATTTTTATTCTAGATTTTATTTTTTATCTCAATTTAATCCTTGTTTCCTCAATTAAGTTTTATCCTCTTCTTTTATTTTTTTTATTTTAATCATTTTAATGGTATATCAAGTTATTTCCTTTTTTTATATAAAAAATTCTATATTACTTTTATGTTTTAAAATTTATATAGTGTATGATTTATTATTATTATAAAGTTCAATGTATTGTTTATTTTAAATATGTATTATTATTTTTTATTTATATCTCTTATACATATATTTTATATATTCAAGTTTTGTATTTGTTTAAAATATATATTTAATTTATTATGTACTTATATATATCCATTTCATATTTTGCAATGTCATATATGTTTTTTTTAAATTTGTATTATTAATTTATTATTTGGCATATGTCATTCATTTTATATTAATGTTTTGTTTCTATATTAGATCTTGCATGTAAAGTTTCATATTTATTTAGTAGTTTTGTTTTTATTTTTCGTTATTTATCGCTTTATATCTTTTATTTGTCCATGCTCTTTTATTTATTTATTATTTTATGATTGCTTTAGTATAGTTATTTTATTATTTATATTATTCGTTATCTTATATTATTATTATTTTAATTGTCTATATTAGTATTATTTGTTAACAGGACTTGTAATTATTGCTATTTGGTATTTATGTTTTGTAGTATATTAATGCAATATCTTACTCAAATCATTTTAAAAAATAAACACATTTTGCTAAATTGATGCATTTTGTTCAAAGTTTTTTTAATACAGTGATACATGATATTTGGGGACTTCGAGGGAAATTATACCTTAACTTACTGGGTTTTAATTTTTCTCATGGAACTTAAGGTATCAAGTATCCTTTTAAAAAAAACCATAAATTCCAAATCAAAACTTATTATCGAAAATTCAAAATGTTATATCTTAACTTATTAGATATAATGTTTCGTATCTCGAGATAAGAATTTTCTGTAAATAAAGACAAGCTTAATTTTGAAGCCTTGAGATGTTACATCCTAACTTATTGAGCGTGACGTTTTATTTCTTTGAGATAAGTGAGTTTTAGTTTTCTTTCAAATAAAAGGATTGTATTTTAAAATTTTAAAATTTTCAACATTAGGGCATGATTTTATATTTAGGTACCAATTTTTTGGGCGTTATGAGGGTGCTAACCCTTCCTCGTACGTAACCGACTCCTGAATCTGTTTTCTTGAATTTCGTAGGCCAAAATTAATGTTTTAAACAAAACATGTTTTATAAGGTGATCTGATCACACCTGAGCAAAAAAAAGATCGGTGGCGACTCCTGTTTTCGGTTTTTAGTCGATCCCCGTTTTTTCAAAATAAAAATGGTTTCGACATCTTGGCGACTCCATTGGGGACCAATAAGAGAGTCAAGCCGTTAAAATTGATTGTTTTTGTCCTTTGTTGGAAATTTGAAATTTGGTTCGAAAACTTGATTTGGAAATTACGATCATTTGGTCGCATTTGTTTGTATCATTTTTTCGTACATTACATTGCATGACCGTTTTGGTCATACCCGTAAGTAGGAGTGAGAAACTATGCCTTCGTGAGGTTTTCACCTCCGTATGGGCTAGTGGATTGCTTCCGGGATACATCCGTACCTTTGTCTTCGTGAAGTTTTCACTTTCGCATGGCATAGGGAAATGTATTCCCTCGAACTGAATTCAGTCTATATGAACCTATAATGGGTGAGGATCGAGAAATCTAGTGGTTTGGGTACTCCAACTTTAGAGCTAAACCACACGTAGAAAACATAAGGACTCTCCCTAAGTAGAACTATGCCAAAATCTAGTAGTCACCCAGATAGGTGTTTGTTTATTTTGTTTGCTTTATATTTTATTTCATGATACTAACTTGTTGTGCTTTATTTTTTGTGCATGTCATTTCATATTTTAAGAGGTATCGATTCACAGTCAGTTTCTAAGTTAGAAAGCTGGTTATGGTGAACGAATTTCTTGATAAAGTGGAAGACAATGCAACCGTCTGCATGTGGTCCGAGCAGACGCAATTAGAGAAAGGGAATAGCTTAGCTGAGGGGCATGTGTCAGAACTATGAGATTTCACTCGTATCAGTATTTTGCAAAATGAGTTCCAAAAGTTGAAAGAAATATGGACCCAGTGGAATGATGAGGCTAAGCAGCTATTCTATTGTAATTATGGCGATCTACCTTACTTGCTCGACATCAAGGTAGACAAGCATCTGTTCCGAGCTATGACTCAGTTTTGGAACTCTATCTATAGCTGTTTCACTTTTGGGAAGGTAGATTTAGTGCCCATGGTGGAGGAATATACAACCTTGCTTCGCTGTCTAAGGATACAAGTCGACAAAGCTTATTCCAGGGCCGCTAATGTACCAACTTTTGTGAAGAAGTTAATGAACATCACGGGGATGAGCGAACAGTGGGTTACAGCTAGAATTCAGAAGAAATGTGAGGGTAAATGGATTCCTTGGGTAAGTTTAAAGGACTTGATCTTGGCACATCCAGATGAAAAGAAGAAGATTGACGTCTTTGCCTTGTGTATTTACGGTTTGGTAATTTTCCCTAAAGCTCTCAGACATGTAGATGAAGCAGTTACTGATTTATTCGACCGACTTGAGAAAAGGGTCACACCTGTACCTGCGATCTTAGCCGAGACACTCAGATCATTGAATGCGTATCGAAGAGCAGGTGAGGGTAGGTTCGTTGGATGCGTGCAGTTATTATTAGCTTGGTTCCACAGTCATTTCTGGAAGGTAGAGAAAGTTTCTTATCGGGTTTTCTCTGAGAACTATTCTCCATTAAAAGAGATAGTGGCTGCACTGAGGAGAAAGGACGTGTCTGAGGAAAACTGGATGGCGCTCCTCCAAAACCTTCAGGAGGAAGATATCGAGGATGATTCCCAACGAAATTCTTTATCAGTGTGGAAATTTTGACTGGGTTCCTTTACTTGGAATTTAGGGAGCCATTGGGTATGCTCCTTTACTCGTACTAAGGCAATATAGATCAAGACAGTTCGTACCTACAACATATGGACTGGCTCAATGTGAGTTCTTATACAGAGGGTATAACTATAAGAAGTAGGTTAAGGAGATTTCTTGTGCTTGGAATCAGATTCGTAGGATGAAGAGATTATCCGCAGGCCCAATGACGACCCCAGAATATAACGGATAGAGGATTAGAAGGATTAATGATAACATCCCGGAGCTGAATCCAGAAGGTGCCCGATCAAGAGAGGAATACTTGCAAGTAGTCCCATCAGAATTGGAGATTATAAAACAAAATTTCGAGAGGATGAGTTTAGAGCTTAGAAAGAGGATGGAGAAGTTGGAAGAAGAAAAAATGTATCTGAGATTAGATATGGATGATCAGTAATTAGAGGTCGAAAAATTAAGAAAAGGGAAGAAAAGGGTCGAGGAAGATTTAGATAGCCTAAAGACAGAATATAAGAAGCTACATCTATTGATGAAAAATGCCGGATTGGAGAAGACTTCGGAACAATGGCAACAGGCGATTCGAGAGGAAAAGGCTAAGGTTGACCATTGGGAGAAGAAATTCCAAGAGATACAGATACGAAATGAGGCCATAGAAAGGAGTTTGGCAGAAAGCCAAAAAGAGAAATGTGGATTAAAGGCTAAAGTGACTGAACTGGGACAATCTCTTCACCAATATCGAAGTTGTAATTCTGCAATCAAGTTGAAGTCAAGTCTGAACAAGATTAAGGAAATGAAGGGCAAGATCAAAAAAATAGAATCAGCGTTGCAAAATTGTGAACTCCAGATCGAGCTTCTTGAATCAAGAGAAGGGCATTGGAAGGAAGAGCTCCATCATTCTCATGATCAAGTTAGAAATCGAGATTAAGCAATAGTTCAGATCCGAGAGGTAGCTGATCACCTACAGACTTTGGTAGTACAGGCTTATACATTGAGCATGAAGTATGAGCTATAGTCAGATCGTGGTCAAGAGCTAGCCTTGTTGTTTGGGAAAATTAAAACTTTGGGCTTTAGGGCGAAAGCATATTTGTAGTTCGTTTTATGTAAAAAATTTTGTTTTCTAATAAAGTTTTCCAAGTGAAATTGAATCTGAATTGATGCCTTCTTTTTGCATTCATGCATTTGCATTACATCACTTCATATGCATTTAAGTCTATAGAAAGATCTTAATTAGTTGAAATTATCAAAGAGAGAAGAGAGAGAGAGAAAGAAAAATCTGGAAACTGAACACCTTTACGATACACGTGCCAAGAAAAAAATGGATAAAAAACTTGAACAGTTCCAGATATACATGCAAGACCATATGAAAGAGCAATTAGTAAAGCTCCAACAAGAAATGAGAGACCAAATGATGGAAGCTCAAAGAAACATGGTAGCTTAAATGACTCAGCTACTGAATTGAGCAATGGACAAAGGAAAAGGTCTCATGACTATTGCTGGAGAAGATAATGAGGACTTTCCCCTGGATTTTACCCTACCGCATACACAAGTACAACCTATATCCCCGAAGGTCATCCGTCACGATTAGACCTCAACAAGGGAAAACTGATGCAAGAGTGCCCATGGACTTCCAAGTGGGCACACGATCTAACCCAGGAGACAACCCTGCTAATCATGTTATCCTTGACTTAGATATAGCAGAAGGGGAAAAGACAAGAATTGAGTCCTCAAGGCAGTTAGAGGATCACTGTAGATGGTTGGAAGAAAAGTTCATGGCCTTGGAAAATGCTGATAATCACCATGGAATTTATGCTAAAGACTTGAGCTTGGTTTCATATTTAGTGCTTCCTCATAAGTTCAAAATTCCAGAATTTGAGAAGTAGAATGGGACCAGTTGCCCTGAAGCCCATATTACTATTATCTGTATACGAATGACCGGCTATGTTAACAATGATCAGCTCTTGATTCATTGTTTCCAAGATAATTTGGTGGGGACAACGTCCAGGTGGTACAATCAACTCAGTCGTGCTAGGATTAGCTCATGGATAGACCTAGCACAAGTCTTCATGAAGCAATACAATCATGTCACAGACATGATGCCTGACAGAATCACCTTGCAAAACATGGAGAAGTAGTCAAATGAAAGCTTCAGGCAGTGTGCGCAAAGATGGAGGGAGGTTGCCATGTAAGTTCAGCCACCGTTCTTAGAAAATGAAACTACAATGCTTTCTATCAATATCTTGAAGGCTCTATTCATTACTCACATGATAGGAACTACCACCAAGAGCTTTGCGGATATAATGATGGCAGGAGAAATGATTGAAAATGCCATAAGGCGTGGCAAGATTGAAGCGGGGGAAACTATTAAAAGGTCAGCTTCTAGGAAAAAGGACAATGAGGTGAATAATACGAGTACATACAACAAAGGGTACTCGAAGGCAATTACTGTTAGTCAGCCAAAGGTAATTACTGCTGGGTAACAAGGGTCGGCAAGACAAGAATCAGGCGCAAGGCAAAACTCTAAAAAACTTTAATTTACGCCAATTCCGATGATGTATAAGGAGCTATATCAAAGTTTATTTGACGCACATGTGGTGTCCCCATTTTATCTAAAACCATTACAGCTCTCATATCCTAAATAGTATGACTCAAACGCTAAATGTGATTACCATGCGAGAATATCGAGGCATTTAATAGAAAATTGTACTGCCTTCAAAAAGGTAGTAGAAAGACTCATCAAGATGAGGATTGTAAAATTTGATGATACACCTAGTGCGGAAAACCCGTTGCCTAACCATGGAGGTAAAGGGAAAAACGCGATTGGTGAAAATATCGTGAGAAGGATCAAGGAGGATATTACGGAGATATAAACCCCGTTCAGAATGGTCTGGAGAGAAATGGTAGGAAGAGGACTGATAGAATCAAATTCTGTGGAAGGATGCGAAAGAGTAAGGGACTACTGTGAGTTCCACAAAGCAGAAGGGCATGAGATCCAGGAATGTGTTGAGTTCAGGGTCTTGGTACAAAGCCTTATGGACAATAAGGAATTCAAATCTTATGAAGAAGGCTCAGAGGAAGGAAACGTATGCGCGAAAAAGGAAGAGCTGACAAATCAAAAAGTCAATTATCCGAGGATCATCATTTCCCGACCAAGAAACACGGAAGGCGGAGCACAAATCACGCCTATGGTCGTAATCCAAAAACCTATTTCCTTTTCTTATAAGGATAACAAAATGGTACCTTGGAATTACGACTGTAATGTGACAATACCGGAAGTGGAAAACTCAGCTGGCACTTCCAATGAGGACCAAAATGAAGGATCTTACACACGTAGTGGAAGGCGTTATGACTCGGTAAACGTCAGAACTGTGCCCGTGAAAGCAAAAACCTTGGTAGTTTAGCTGGAGAAAAGGGTTGAAGCACTTATAAATGAACCTATAAAAGAGGAGAAGGCTAAAGAATTTATGAAATTCTTGAAGCACAGTGAATACATCATGGTAGAGCAGCTGCGCAAACAACCAGCACAGTTCAGAAGTGCATCGTGAGGCATTGATGAAAGTATTGAATGAAACTTCTGTTACTAAAGATATATCTATCAACAAACTTGACCATCTGGTTAGTAATATAAGTGCCGACAACTTCATCTACTTCAGTGATGACGAAATTCCACCTGGGGGTATGGGATCGACTAAGGCTTTGCACATCACTACTCGTTGCAAAGGATATACTCTACCGAGTGTGCTAATTGATAATGGATCAGTTTTGAATGTCTTACCATTGTCTACTCTGAAAAGATTGCCGATAGACAGTTCTCACATGAAGACATGTCAGAACATAGTGAGAGCATTTGATGGCACTGAGAGAAGAGTGATGGGAAGATTGACATACCGTTGTTGATTGGGCCAAACACATTTGAAGTGGATTTTTTGGTAATGGACATCAAGCCCTCCTACAATTACTTGTTAGGAAGGCCCTGGATTCATTCGGCAGGAGCAGTGCCCTCATCACTGCACCAAAAGTTAAAACTGGTGACAAAAGGGCGGCTAGTTACCATAAATGTGGAGGAGGACATTATAGTTACTGTTACCAATGATGTGCCATATTTAGAGGCAAATGAGGAGGCCACTGAGTGTTCCTTTCGATCTTTAGAGTTCGTGAATGCAACATTCATTTTGGAAGGGAATGAGGTTCCGGTGCCTAGAATATCTAAGACCACGAGAATGGGCTTGCAAATGATAGGGGAAAAAGGGCCTTACTGGGAAAAGGATTGGGTAGGCACCTTCAAGGAAGGATTCAAGTTCCAATGCTGAAAGAGAAAATAGATCGTTTTGGCTTGGGTTTCAGACCAGATGCTAGACAAAGGAAGAGGGAAATAGAGAAGAAGCAAGAGAGAAGAAAGGCACGGCTAAATGGGGAAGAAGTCAAATAGCCCAGACTTTTGTATCAGGAGGGATAATTCACCCGGAGAGAGGATTATTGGAAAATGAAAATCTTCACATCAACACCATACATGAGGAAGAAACGGAGCAAGAAAACCTGTTAGGCATTCCCCCTTATGAACCTGGAACCGTTTTGAACAATTGGACTACAGAGGAACTTCCTGTAGTTTTTAGAGATTACACAGGTAATGTTCAGAATGCACTTGTTGTTTTTAAGCCTAGGAATAATAAGATTTCTTTTGTGAAATAGGCTCATGTTCAGACATCTTTTGTTTCAATAAAATACATCTTTAATGATCAATTCGGACAAATATTCTTTCATTTTTTATTATTCTTTTGATCTTCTAATTTCATTCCATTTTTATAATTAATTCTTATTCATAACATCTAAATAGTTGTTCTCGAATTCATTTGTTCTTTGTACATTCTTTTGTGCCTACCACAGGTCCCTAGATATCAATGACATGAGCAACGATACTACAGATTCAGAGGTCTATTTTGAGCAAGACATGTGTTTAGAGGAATCTCAGAATTTTGAATGTGACAGAGCCTGTGACTTGTCTCTAGAATTGTTATGAATGGTAAAGTAAGAAGAGAAACAAATTTTACCCCATGAAGAGGTGATGGAGAATATTGTCTTAGAGGAAGGAAATGTTGTGAAAATTAGAACGCGCATAGCCGAGAATAGGAAACAAGACCTTGTTGAGTTACTACGAAAATTCAAGGACGTCTTTACATGGTTATACCAAGATATGCCTGGGCTAAGTACTGATATTGTAGTACATCGCCTTCCCATAAGAGAAGAGTGCAAGCTAGTTCAGCAAAAGCTACGAAGGATGAGGCTTGATGTGGTGTTAAAAATAAAGGAGGAAGTTAAGAAACAGTTTGATGCTGGTTTTCTACAAGTGGTCAAATACTCATAGTGGGTTGTCAATATTGTTCCCGTCCCTAAGAAGGATGGAAAGGTTCGGATGTGTGTAGACTATAGGGACTTAAATAAATCCAGCCCAAAGGACAATTTCCCTTTGCCACATATTGACACGTTGGTGGATAATACGGCGGGATATTCATTGTTTTCTTTCATGGATGGTTTTTCGGGATACAATCAGATCAAGATGCACCCTGAGGATATGGAGAAAACTACTTTCATAACATTGTGGGCACCTTTTGTTATAAGGTGATGCCATTCGGGCTAAAGAATGCATGAGCGACATATCAAAGGGCCATGGTAACCTTATTCCATGACATGATTCACAAAGAGATTGAGGTATATATTGATGACATGATCGCCAAATCTCGAACAGAAAAAGAACACATTGAAGTTTTGAAGAAGTTGTTTTTGAGATTGAGAAAATTTCAATTAAAGCTCAACCCGACAAAGTGTACTTTTAGAGCTCGGTCAGGGAAATTACTGGGTTTTGTAGTCAGCGAGAGAATAATCAAATTTGACTCAAATAAGGTCAAAGCTATACAAGAATTGCCTCCCCCGTGCACTCAAAAGGAAGTCTGAGGTTTTCTTGGAAGGTTAAATTACATTGCTCGGTTTATTTCACAATTAACTGAGAAATGTGATCCCATATTTCGTCTTCTTAAGAAGCACAACCAAGGTGTATGGGATGATGAGTGCCAGAAAGCTTTTGACAAAGTCAAACAATATCTGTCAAAAGCCCCAGTACTATCTCCACCTAATCCAGATAGACCATTAATACTGTACTTGACAGTGTTCAGTAACTCCATGGGACGTATTCTTGGTCAACATGATGAGTCAGGAAGAAAATAAAAGGCGATATACTATCTCAGTAAAAAGTTAACTGAATGTGAAATGAGATATTTGTCAATTGAGAAATTGTGTTGTGCCTTGATTTGGACAACTCGGAGATTGAGGTAGTATATGTTATATTATACAACCTGGTTAATTTCGAAGCTTGATCCGTTAAAGTATATGATAGAGTCAACTGTTTTGAATGGAAGGATGGTAAGGTGGCAGATTTTGCTTTCTGAATTTGATATAGTCTATATGAACCAAAAGGCTATAAAAGGGAGTGCAATAGCAGAATTTCTGGCCAGCAGGGCTTTAGAGGATTATGAACCTTTGAGCTTTGATTTCCCCAATGAAGAGCTAATGTATGTGGCAACTACTGAAGAATGTCCGTGGAAGCTAAATTTTGATGGGGCGTCAAATGCTGTAGGAAATGGAATTAGGGCAATCTTGGTATCCCCTAATGGTGATAATTATCCGTTCACATGCAAATTGGATTTTGATTGCATATACAATATGGTAGAGTATGAAGCATGCATCATGGGAATTCTAGCAGCTGTAGAGCGTAAAATCAGAGTGCTAGAAGTATATGGAGATTTTGCCTTAGTAATCTGCCAACTTAAAGGAGAATGGGAGACAAGAGATCCCAAATTAATTGATTACTGAAAAATATTTCTGGGATTAATTGAGGAGTTTGATAACATTACTTTTAATTATCTCCCACGTGATGAAAACCAGATGGCGGATGCTTTGGCAACCTTGGCTTCTATGATCAAAGTAAACAAACCAGAGGATATGAGACCTATTCAGATGAGTATTTTCGAAGTTCCAGCTCATTGTTATAACCTGGAAAAGGAGGAAAAAGATGACCACCCTTGGTATCATGATGTATTGCGATACGTAAAAAATCATGAATACCCGGAGCATGCAACTAAGAATGATAAAAGGATATTAAGAAGATTGGCCTCGACTATGTTTTAGATGGGGATATCTTGTACAAAAGGAGAAAAGATCAGGTACTATTGAAATGCGTTGATGCTGTTGAAGCTAGGAAAATCCTGGAGGAAGTTCATGAGGGTGTTTGTGGGATACAAGCTAATGGTTTTACAATGACTAGACAAATTATGAGATTTGAATACTATTGGTCTACTATGGAAGGAGATTGTATCAACTATGCCAAAAGATGCCATAAATGTCAGATTTATGGAGACAAAATTCACGTACCACATTCATCATTGCATGTTATGACTTCTCCGTGGCCTTTTTCCATGTGGGGCATGGATGTTATTGGGCCGATTTCATCGAAAGCTTTGAATGGGAATCGATTCATCTTTGTGGTTATTGACTATTTCACAAAATGGGTAGAGGCTGCTTCATACGCTAGCGTTACTAAGTCAGCAGTTAGTCGGTTCCTGAAGAAGGAGATCATTTGTCGATATGGAATGCCTGAGAGGATCGTATCAGACAACGCACTGAACTTGAACAACAGTACGATAATGGAAGTTTGTAGTCAATTCAAGATCAAACACCACAACTCGTCTCTGTATCGTCCAAAAATGAATGGGGCAGTAGAAGCAGCCAATAAAAACATCAAGAAGATAGTAGGAAAAATGACAGAGACTTATAAGGATTGGCATGAGAAATTACCATTTACACTCTATGCTTAGCGGACGTCCGTCAGAACCTTTACTGGGGAAACTCCTTTCTCACTGCTCTATGGGATGGAGGCAGTTCTACCTATTGAAGTAGAAATACCTTCTCTTAGAGTTTTGTTAGAAATAAAATTGGATGAAGCTGAATGGATCCAGGCTCGATATGATCGGTTGAACTTGATTGAAGAAAAGAGGCTAAGGGCTATTCGTCACGGTCAGATGTACCAAAAACGAATGATGCGAACCTATGATAAAAAATTCTACCCGAAAGAGTTTCACAAGGGGGACCTTGCACTGAAAAAGATCCTTCCCATACAAAGGGATTTCAGAGGAAAATGGATGCCGAATTGGGAAGGACCATATGTGATGAAGAAGGCTTTCTCTAGAGGTGCACTGATTTTGACCGAAATGGATGGGAAAAGCTAACCCAATCCTGTGAACTCGGGTTCAGTCAAAAAATATTTTATTTAAAGAAGGAGAAAAGGCCAAGGTGAAAACCCGTAAAGGGCGCTTTGAGACTTCTAAAAAAAAGAGAGGTCAGGGCGAAAACCCGAAAAGGGCACTTTGAGACCAAAGGGGTTTTGAGTTGAAAACCCGAAAAGGGCGGCTCAAATTCTGAATGGGCATGTAGTGATCTTGCTATAACCTGAATCAACAAGAAATGAAGTATGTTGCATATCGGGGCATCAGCAAAGTACTTTGGATCTTCTAAACACATGTTAAGCTCAAAGCAATCTTCATGGAGTTTGTATATAGAAGTCCAATCTGCGATACCTAGGGCACCTGATCTTTGTCCTATTCATTTTACTATCTTTGGATTTTTTTTCTTTTCAAAGATATGTTCCCAACTAATTTTCTTTGTATTTTTGATAATTTATTTAACTCTGACTATCCTTGAGATTGATTTATTTGTTACCCATTATTCATAAACATGTTGCATTAAAATAATGATTGATGAACTAATAATTTCACAAAAGAAGTTCTACATATTACTTTGGAAATTTCTAGATAAAATAAGAAACTGATACAGGACAATTGTTTAGAATTTCCATGTACATAGATTGGAAATGTTTAAGAAAGAAGAATCTAGATGGAGATTATTTCTCTGAATTCTTTGTCCAATTGGTAATTGGACAGAATAATGAGTTGTTTGGACAAAAGTAAGTAATGTCATCGGGTCATTCGGAGAATGGTATAATAGACCAAGTTGACGGGAAAAGATCCAAAAACCCTAAATTGTGGTGGAATGAATTAAAGTTGAAACAAGTCCTGTATCCTTAAATTGCAGTAGGGACAGACTGAAAAGGTTTCGATGCCTATAAATTGTGGTGGGATGGTTTGAAGGTGATATAAGCCCCGTATTCTCAAGGTTCAAATGGAGTGGACCCTAAAATTTCCATGGGGCAAATTATTTGAGCAAGAATATGATACTTCAAGGGGAACGAAGATGAAGCCTTGACAAATAAATGAGTGATAACACCTTGAGTAGGAATCATACTCATATCATTTTTGCATTCATATATCATAGCATGTCCAATTAGGAGCATTTGACTCATATTGACCAGGGCATCCTAATCATTCGGCATAAGCATATACCCATTCTACAGGTCATAGGACGATGTAGTAGGGTAAATTGTCACTTTCAGCCTTGTCTTCCTGAAGTTGCAGTGGAGCAGACTGAAGACAACAGATCTTACCTTCCTGAAGTTGCAGGAAGAAGATCGAAGACGTTAGCCTTGGCTCTATGAGTTTGCAGTAGAGCAGGCTAAAAAACAGCAGATCTGGCATTCCTGAAGTTGCAGTGAAGCAAATCGAAGACAACATATCTTGCTTTCCCGAAGTTGCAGGAAGAAAATCAAAGACATCAGCCTGACCTCCCTGAAGTTGCAGTGCAGCATACTGAAGAAAGTAGATCTGGCATTCCTGAAGTTACAGTGAAGCAGATCGAAGACATTAGTCTTGTCTCCCTGGGTTTGCAGTAGAGCAGGCTAAAAGACATCAGATCTGGCATTCTTGAAGTTACAGTGAAGCAGATCGAAGACAACGGATCTTGCTTTCTTGAAGTTGCAGGAAGAAGATCGAAGACATCAGCCTGACCTCCCTGAAGTTGCAGTGGAGCAGACTGAAGAAAGCAGATCTGACATTCCTGAAGTTGCAGTGAAGCAGATTGAAGACATTAGTCTTGTCTCCCTGAGTTTGTAGTGGAGAAGATTAAAATAGCAAATCTGGCATTCCTAAAGTTGCAGTAAAGTAGATCAAATACATCGGCCTTGCCTCTCCGAGTTTGCAGTAGAGCAGGCTAAAAGACAACAGATCTTGCCTTCCTAAAGCGGCAGTGAAGCAGATCAAAGATACTAGTTTGGCCTCCCTGAAATTGCAGTGAAGCAGATTGAAGATAGTAAATCTTGTCTTCTAAGTTTGCAGTGGAGCAGACTAAAATAGCAGATCTAGCCTTCTTGAAGTTGTAGTAAAGCAGATCGAAGACATCGGTCTTATCTCCCTGGGTTTGTAGTGGAGCAGACTAAAGATAGTAAATCTCGTCTTCCTAAAGTTGCAGTGAAACAGAATGAAGATACTAGCCTATTTCCCTGAAGATACAACCATTTGACAAGACCAAGCAAAATGGATCCTTTTATTGTCTTTGCTCTATTCTCGTTGCACTACAATGAGCAAAGGGGGGCAGCTGTAATAAGCTCATTTTGCCCGAGCTCATATCAGTAATAAAAAACCAAAAAAATAAATAAATATAAAAGTCCATCAGTTTTTTTACAATAAATGGGCTTAAAACCCAAACCCAAATACCACCAGTGACCCAATACTAACCCACTACCCGTGGCCCAATTACACCCAAAACAGAGACCCAAACCTATACGGCTCAAAAGGGCCCAACACTAAATCAGAAACCAAGGGTTTCTGAAACCCTAAGTTTCCCTCACGTCGCAAGCACCCAATGTAGCCCCGACACCAGCCTTTCCTCGCGCCGAAATCAGCACGCAGATAGTGCTTCATCGTCGGATTCCTCGCCGTTGACCTGCAAAAAAAGAAAGAACACAACAGTAAAATGGAAAGAAAATGGCAAGAAATAAAAGGACAGAATCTTTTCTTTTTTTCATTATTTTCGGGGCTATAAAAACCCCAAACACAATCTGTAAAAGGACTGAATACAAATACACGATAATACACAGAAATATAAAATAATAAAACAGAGAAAGCCCAATAGCTGAGGTGATTTCATATTACTCTATTTCATTTATTTTTCTTTTCGATCTAAGCATTTTTTTTTTAAAATACTGTTTTAAAAAAAATAATAAAGAAGATTACCTTTCGATTCGTATTAAAAAAACAAAGTTGTTGGCCTCCGGCCGTCGTATATGGTGGCTCGTGCGGCGGCCAGTCACCGAAATCCAAGCCGGGTTCTGGTCTCAGGCCGAGGAAAGGAGAGCATTTCGGAGCTCTAGTTTTGTTTTTTTAAGGGGTGTATAAAATGATTTTTTGGGCCGATTTTTTATTTATATAGGCCAAGGAAATGACATCGTTTTGGTGTGGTCAATTAATGACCAAAACGGTGTCGTTTAAAGGCCAGATCCGGGCGTTGACCCGATATCCAGGGGAGGATCTGCGTGTTTTTATAAAAGGGGCAATTTACCCCTTTAGCCCCTCCGCAATTTTATTCTTTCTAATTTCGTCCCAATTTGAATTTTCCTTTATTTTTAAATTAACCCTGAAATCTGTATTTCACTTCAATTTAGTCCTTCAGGCTATTTCAAGGCAAGAGACGGAACGGTGTCGTTTAGGAGATAAGGCATAATTGCCTAATAAGTCCCTACATTATGACACGCTTTCTAATCTGGACCTTTCACATTTTTATTCTAGATTTTATTTTTTATCTCAATTTAATCCTTGTTTCCTCAATTAATTTTTATCCTCTTCTTTTATTTTTTTATTTTAATCATTTTAATGTTATATCTAAGTTATTTCATTTTTTTATATAAAAAATTCTATATTATTTTTATGTTTTAAAATTTATATAGTGTATGATTTATTATTATTATAAAGTTCAATGTATTATTTATTTTAAATATGTATTATTATTTTTATTTATATCTCTTATATATATTTTATATATTCAAGTTTTGTATTATTTGTTTAAAATATATATTTATTTTATTATGTACTTATATATATCTATTTTGCAATGTCATATATTTTTTTTTAATTTGTATTATTAATTTATTATTTGGCATATGTCATTCATTTTATACTAATGTTTTGTTTCTATATTAGATCTTGCATGTAAAGTTTCATATTTATTTAGTGGTTTTGTTTTTATTTTTCGTTATTTATCGCTTTATATCTTTTATTCGTCCATTCTCTTTTATTTATTTATTATTTTTTGATTGCTTTAGTATAGTTATTTTATTATTTATATTATTCGTTATCTTATATTATTATTTTTTAATTGTCTATATTAGTATTATTTGTTAATAGGACTTGTAATTATTGCTATTTGGTATTTATGTTTTGTAGTATATTAATGCAATATCTTACTCAAATCATTTAAAAAAAACACACATTTTGCTAAATTGATGCATTTTATTCAAAGTTTTTTTAATACAGCGATACATGATATTTGGGGACTTCGAGGGAAATTATACTTTAACTCACTGAGTTTTAATTTTTCTCATGGAACTTAAGGTATCGAGTATCCTTTTAAAAAAAAAAACCATAAATTCCAAATCAAAACTTATTATAGAAAATTCAAAATGTTATATCTTAACTTATTAATGTTTCGTATCTCGAGATAAGGATTTTCTGTAAATAAAGACAAGCTTAATTTCGAAGCCTTGAGATGTTACATCCTAACTTATTGGGTGTGACATTTTATTTCTTTGAGATAAGTTAGTTTTAGTTTTCTTTCAAATAAAATGATCGTATTTTAAATTTGAAATTTTCAACATTAGGGCATGATTTTATCAATTAGGTACCAATTTTTTGGGCGTTATGAGGGTGCTAACCCTTCCTCGTACGTAACCGACTCCCGAATCTGTTTTCTTGAATTTCGTAGGCCAAAATTAATGTTTTAAACAAAACATGTTTTATAAGGTGATCTGATCAGACCTGAGCAAAAAAAAAGATCGGTGGCGACTCACGTTTTCGTTTTTTAGTCGATCCCCTTTTTTCAAACTAAAAATGGTTTCGACAGCTACATGTAAGACCACGTCTGAGACGTTGGCATTGTACGACTATTCCGAGCACTCTGAGTATCCTATTAGATTCTGAATGGTTCAACGGGCAAATCCGAGATACGAACGACTATGCAATTTGTATTTCTGTTTCAGGTACGCTTGTTATGTACACTAAGTGTGTATGAAAAGTAAGTGTCTATATGAACTTACTAAGATGAATATGTGAAATGAAATGATGGAATGATATGTGAAGTTATGCTTAAAAGAGCTATGTGTTTTTGTGATATTTGAGTTGAAGAATGTGGTAAGATATGGCTAAGCAAATAAGCCAAAGAAATTTATGTGATGAATTTGCTATGAGAACCATTAATGTCGTCGTATCAATATGGTTATGTGTATTTTATGCTAAGTTTATTTGTACATGGCTTGCTAAGCTTTTGAAAGCTTACTCTGTGTGTGTGTTTGCTTTGTTTTATAGATCGTCAAAGCTACTGGAGACTCAAGGACCATCGAGGATCGTCATCACACTACTCAAATTCATTTTGGTACTTTTGAAATATGTATAGAGCTAAATATGGCATGTATAGGCTAGTTGTTTTGGATTATGGTTGAAATGTATATAAATGGCCATGAGATGTGGCTAGATACATGTTGATGATATGTATGAGTGATTATGATACATGATGCTTGATTTGGTATGGTTTGATAGTTAATGAAATGGCCAAGATTTTGGTAATCATATGAAAGCATTATAAGTATGTATGTTTGAGCAAAGGAATGATCATATGAAAGGTAATTGTTGATGAAATATGTTTAAAAGTATATGTGTGTTAATTGGGCAAAGTGGTATGATTGGAAATAGGATTGAATGTGGAGACTTGTTAATTATTTGGCATGTCTTTGATTGTCAATTGTGTAAGAAATGAATTGGTATAATGCTTGTAGGTATGATCCTATTGTGGGTGGCATTTTGGCCTTGCAAATGGCCTATTTTGCCTACACGACTGTGGCACAGGGGCGTGCCTGATAGCCGTGTGGTTAAGTCAGTAGCTAGCCTAATGTTACACGGCCATGGCACACGGGCGTGCCTGGTGGCCGTGTGGATAAGTCAGTATACATGCTCTGATTTGGCACGGCCAGGACACATAGGTGTGTCTAGTAGCCGTGGGAGGCACACGGCCTGCCCACACGGGCGTGTGGCCTCTATAACTTAGAAAAGTTTTAAATTTTTCGAGAATTTTAGTATGTGTTCAGTTTAGTCCCGACCTTATTCTAAAGTATGATTAAGGTCTCGTTGACCTATGAAAGGGACACTTTGATTGCGATTGATGAATGGTTGTATGAAATGTCTGTAAAAGTTTTCGATCTGTCCGGTAATGCCTTTAACCCTAATGCAGCGATGAATACGTGTTAGGGTGTTACAAGGTAAGTGGTTGTCGATCAAGTGCATAAGTGTTAGAATAGGGATTGTTTTAATTTTTTTGAGGTGCAATTAATTGTGTGACCATGGTTGAACATAGGTTTCAGGCTGCTCGAGGATTGTGTATGCATCTTTCGTAATCAGGTGTGTAAACACAACCCTGCAAACAAAAATCACCGAAAAGCCAAAAAGTGACACTGTCGACGCCACACTGGTGTGTGGCCGCCCGTGTGGTAGGCCGCGTGATCGGACACGGGCGTGTGATCGACGAGGCAGGTCATGTATGATTCATGGGCCGGGCTGAATTGGGTTGTGTGGACCCACAGGCATGTGGGCCCCATACGGGCGTATGGGATTATTGGGTAAGGCTGTGTGATCCACATGGTTAAGGCCATTTTGGGCCTTGTGGGCCACACGAGCGTGTGGACCCACATGGGCAAATTACATAGGCCTATGGGCCCATTTTCACTGATTAATTGCTAAGGTTGCACCGGTTGGCCGAGTCGACTGTGGACCTACTGTAGGGTCGGTAAGAGTACCTAGACCCCAAATTGACTAAAATGGTTGTATATTATATATGAACAAGCATGATAATGTTCCACTGATTTAACACTGTATGCCCTGATTACATATATGATTTTATGTTATAGCATGCCATTTATGTATATTGTATTGCATTGGGTTGGGGGTTTAATTGATTGGATGAAGTTTAGTGAAAGGCATCGAGCCTAATTTACTGGCAGTTCAGCTGCAAACTACTGTCTAGTGCCGCATTCGGTACTTTCTGAAGTGTAGGGATGGGTGGGTTGATTATATCCCCACATGGATTGTAGGGTTGGACAGAGATGGAGTGTAGAGGCTGGCTGGGTAGGACTTGCATGTTGTATGGTTTGTTATTGATACTGTAATGGGCCAAGGCCCAAATGCATGACTGCCTTTGTACTGAGATGGGCTAAAGCCCAAACTGTTATTGTCACTGTTACTAAAAAAGGGCTTAGGCCCAGACTGTATTTGCCTTCTGTCTGTTTGATTTATAAGGGATTACACATTGAGTTTTCGTAAACTCACTCTTCTGACTTGATTGTACAGGTAATCCCCAAGCATAAGCGGGTCGGTGTGGCGAATAACTCGGCAGTGGCCACCCAACTTACTTCGTTCTATTTTAGTACTTAAATAAATTTTAATTTTATTTTGGGTATTTTTCTGTAATAATGGGCTTTTTAGATTGTTATTTTAATTTGGGATTTTTACTGATTTGTATTATAACTGCTAGAAGTAGGGGTAATGAGGTTTTCAAAAGAATCAGGCGTTTTAACAAATTTCACACAAATACGTAAACTGTTTTAAAAGCTTACGTGACAAATGATGTTTTGGATATTAATAATGTTTTGCAAACTTAATATCGTTCTGGAAGTAATAACTTCTTGTTAATGATTCATGTTTTGGAAATGAACGACATGTCTTCGAAATATAATAAAAAGAGGTTGAATAGAAAAGAGAGTTTCTAATGACAATTTGTTTTTATGAAAAACACTTCAATGTGGCATCACCAGATTCGGCCATAACGTCCAGGCCGAGTTTTGGTGTTACAGGGGGCGAAAGAGTAGTCACAGATATTTGATTGTATCTCGATCTAATATTTTTCACCCCGTCCTGCGACAATAACTAAAATTAAAAAAAAGGGAATGTTAACGCATCTGGGAAGAAATGGTTGATCATCAACAAACCCGCTAAAGAACCGAACCAGAGAGTACTTAGTACTGGTGCTACGGAAAGACATGTTTTTAGATAAAGTAAAAAGAAAAAGTAAGCAATGACTGCATGCGCGTGTGTGCACAAAATAGACAATTTTATAAAACAATTTAAAAGTGTGGCTTTAATTGTAAATGGAGTTGTCCACAGGTTGGGTCGGATTTCGAGCTGGGTCTTAACAAGATTTTAGGCTTGATTGATAGGCCCAGACCTGACCTGAAAAATGGGCTTAAATTTTTGCTCAAGCCTAGCTAGGATGCTAAAATCCAGACCCAGCCCAGCCTGCCCGTATTAAAATTTTTATTTTATTTTTTATATAAAAAATTTAAAATATAATACACCAAAAATACTAAAAACATTAAAATAAATGTTCCCCAACAAATTAAAAATAAATTTTAAAAAATTTTATTCTTAGATAACACTAAAATAGGTGCAATTTAACAAGCAAATGCTTCTAAAAGAGTAGTAAAATTAACAATAAAATAAGAGTTATACAATATTTAAACAATAACAATAAAATAGTAGCAACATAATAGTGAAATGGTAGCAAAACAATGGGAAAACAAGAGAAAAATAATAGCAAAACAATGGAAAACAACAGTAAAGCAACAATTTTTTTTTGCAAATTCGAGTCGAGCTCGGGCAAAAAAAAAAAAAAACCTTACCAGAGGCCCGACGCATTTTCTAAACAGGCCTTATTTTTTTGTCCAAGCTAATTTTTCGGGACTATATTTTTGTAAAAACCCTCCCACTTTTCGAGTGGGCCTTTAAGTAGAGCTGGGTGGCCCAGTCCATGGACAAGTGTAATTGCAAGTGTGCAATGTTGAGTTGTAATATTTATAGTGTTACAATGGAACACCCGGGTATTCCAAGGATGGAACTCAAGGGATTGCCAAATTGGTAAATGTGTTTACCAAGTTACTTACAAGTTAAGCAATTACTAATATAAAAGGACAAAAAAATTAAATTGCTCAAAACGAAAAAAATATAGGAACCAATTGTATAATTTAACCTAAAATTTTCGTTTGAAATAATGATTTAACGTGCTATGTCAACTTACCATTACATAGTTAATCGAAATTAACGTTCAGTGACTAAAATGTTACAATACAATAATACAAATTATTAAAACATAATATTTTAAACATAAGAAATTAAAAAATGACCTGTCTATTTTGATAATTTACCCGATTCTTTTTCTTAAAATGTATCTTTTACCCGTTTTTTGAATCAACCCATCAACTTGGTGCAACCCCGGGATAAGCTTATTTGGCACTTCGATAAAAGGGGGAGTACATCGTTAAGTTGGCATATCGGCTTGTTTTCGACTCCCAAGTTCGGCTAGCTTTAAGGTTAAGGGACCTTGGTTGCATTTGTGGAATGCTCGTTTTCCGCCTAAGGTTGTTGAGTTTTTGTGGCACTGTTTGCGGGGATTTTTGCCCTCGCGGTGTCGACTTACTGAAAGAGACTATGAGATTTTGGTTTTATGTCCACGCTGCTAAGAAGTTGAGGACTGTGACAACATTTTTCGAACCTGTTCCTTAGCCACCCAAGTATGGCCTCTTTTTGCAGTCACTGTTGATACCACGCCATTTGCACATTGGATTTTTGGGCTGTTAGATTTTGCTGATAACAGCTTGCTGGAAAGAGCCGCGATGACTGCTTGGAGTTTGTGGTATATTCGGAATTGTTATCTTTGGCGAGGGGAGGATGCGATTGTGACATCAATGGTGGCCTTCTTTTGTGTGTTTTATCCACGATTGGGAAGCTTCACGAGTGATGTACCAACGATTGTTACCCGTTGCTGTGTCGTAGCCTAGTTCCGCTGCTATGTGGAATTAGCCCTCGATCGGGCTGCTTAAATGCAATGTTGATGCGGCTTGGCATGCCGCTGATTAGAGGGTGAGCTTCGGGGCTGTAATTTGTGATATGAATGGGGGGCTGTCGAAATAGCTAATAGCAGCAGGTGGTGCAGTGATTGCCGAAGTAGTTGGGCATCTGCGAGGCCCTATCGTGGCTCAAAACTTCTGGTTTCGATAATATAGTCTACATTGAGGTGATTAATGCTTTAAAATTGAGTCAGTCAGCTTTGAGTTTGGTTTGATACTCGATGATTGTGGCTGGTTGTGTCTTCTTTCCAACACACTTACTTTCATTGGATTCATTGGAGTGCTAATAGAGCTGCTCACCTTAGCGTGGGAGGCTTTATTCCATGTAAACCATATTGTTTATGATACTGTGCCATCTTTTTTGAGTTCTGTTATTTTGTCTGATGGTAATGGCATCGATCAGGAAGTGAGGCGGTAGGCATAGGTTTATGGGGAGAGTCTATTGACTCGGGCTTTAGCGGTGCCATCTCTTCCTCTATTTTTTTGTACTTCTTTCAATATTTTGTTCAATACTATTGAATTTTTCCCTAAAAAAACTTAAATATATCTCAATTAATTTAAAAAAAAATTGAATATTACCAAAAAAAAACTAATTTTAAATTGCCTAATTTTCCATTTCTTATATAATATTTATTACTTTTGTGTATATTATGTATAATATTTATTTATATTTAATATCGAATAAGTCTCAAAACTAAGTACGATGTTATACATGAACTTTAATTTTATATAATTTTATACATGAAATATTAATTTAATTTAATTTAATTTTTGTAAATTATTACCACAAATAGTGGTGTAGCACCATTTTAAGAATACACATTGCAATACGAATAATTATATGCATCTTAATATAAAAAGAAATTTATGTACTTATTCCTTTAAATGCGTACAATTGAATCAAAATTAAAATTTAATGTATACATTTGAACCACAATCAAAGTTTCATTTGTATAATTGCATCAAATCAAAGTTCATGTATTAAATTGCACATTAAACCAAAGTTCATGTGTAGTTTTTGTTAAAAAAGATCTGATTAAGAAAATTTTACAGTTACAGCGGAAGATTAAAAAATTTCAAAACCAAATCGATTTGTGATATTTATAGTAATAAACTTTTTTACCGAAAAGTACATGTGCTATGTGCAAAATGTATTTGAACCAATCCTGGCTTTCAACTAAACGACCTCCTCCGCTATTCTCGTATCACGAATTGTACCAAATATGCAACACCAACCAAACATAGAATAAGAAACGATATTTTCACTTTCAGTAGGTAAGTAATTCTCTTTATAGAAACCCGTAAATATTTTAATTTTCAAAAAATAAAATTTAATCTTAATTAATAAAACAATCACATTTCAGTTGCATTGCATTGCATTGTTATCTTTGTAATCGTTTCTCTTTTCAAGCAAGTAAAAATAGAATACTTACAAAATTGTCTCACAAATCTACAACCAAGGCTCTCTTGAAATGATCTTACAAGGATGGCACCCGTATTCTTCAAGTCAGCATAGTTTGTAGTCTTATATGCTTGTACTTTTGTTCAGTCTTGAACCATTTTGCACTCTCTATCAACCCTTTTGATAAAAGAAACTTCAATCCTTGAACTCCCTTTTGCAATTCAGTATTAATCTTGTTCAACAACATAAAAGGGGAAAAAATAATAATACTTATAAATGCTCAAAACTCTGTTCACCTCTTAAGAGATGAGTCGAGTTAGAAGATAGTGTTAGAAGTTCAATTCTAAATATAAAACAATGTCATATTCCTAAAACCATACGGGAATTAAAGATCAAGAGGGAACATTTCAAACTTAAAATATGTTTAAATATATTCTCTAATAAGCTAAAATATAAAATTTTAATAGTATAATTGAAGACTTTATTCCATCACAGTTAAGCTGAGCGCACTGTTTCTACATTTTATAAACAGGCATACACTTGATAAAGAATGTGTCACTTGAAGGGGTGGAAGGCACTTTGATTGCTGATGGCTTTTCCTTCGGTCCTCTTCCCATGGAGGCTAATCTTCATATTTATAAGATACAGTTCCTTGATGTGATGTGCTAGGGGGTAAATAGATAACATACATAATGACACGTTATCCTCTTGGGCTTGACACGTATCTTTAGAGGTATCCTTGTTGAGATCTTGGGGTGTGACAGGCAATGCCGCAAGGTATTGAGCTATTTATGAAAGGTAGCGAGACAATGAGTTAGGAAGTGACGAGCTAGAAGGTGGTGAGTTGGCGAGCTGGAAGGTGGCGAGTTGGTGAGCTAGGAGGTGGTAAGCTGATGAGTTGGAAGCTAGAAGATAACAAGCTACGGAGTGGCAAGCTGGCGAGATGGGAGGTTGCAAGAAGGTGGCGAGTTGAAGCTAGAAGATAGCGAGCTTGAAGGTGGAGGTGTCATATCTCATTGATCGGGTCGGACTCCAGGATAGATTAAATCTCGGGTTGTATTGTGATATATTCTATAACAATTTGTCCCCCCATATTGTTGAAGAAGAGTTATAAAGTGACTCTTCTGAGACGGATGCGTTAGCGTGTAACTAGAAGCTTACCTCGTAATTTTTACCTTAAAACTTACTATGTAAGTTTTGTTATCTGATGGTATGGTACAGGAATTAAAAGACTATTGGGGGACCAATTTTAAGGAAATGAATCATCTTAAAATTTTATTTCCTTGAAAGATTTTCTACTTAGGCCTTGGATTGTCTTTCAAAACTGTGTTTCCTTGTTTTAGTTTGTGTGTTTCTCTTCTTCTCCAGTTTTCGCGAGTATTGTCGGTGAGGATATCCTTCCCTATTAGGTAAATCACTCATCCTTCGACTATTCTTTTCTTGTTTTAAGTGTGCCTATTCACCATGGTTAGAGTTAGGATGAGTTTTGGTGGGAGGTGTGGCAACCTTAGTGGTCATGGTATTTGGGGTTGTGGGTTTGGATTGGATGTTGAAAGTGACGGTCGAAAGAAGGGTTGTAGGGTTTGTGCGCTTGTAGAGGCTACTACATACTGATGTACGAAAAAAGAAATAGAGGTGGTTCCACATCTCGTCATTTGGGGAATCAGGCTGCCGAACTTTGCATTTTTCAATGCTATCAAAGGTGAAAGGTGGTTAAGCAATACTGAGGAAGGTTTATTGTTACTTTTACACCTGTTGGAGGCTGGTTTCCATCTTTCCCTTCATCCTTTCTATTGTACAGTTCTTCATGAATATGAAATTGCACCAAACCAGCTTGCTGGTTTTTCATGGTGGATACTGATCACGTATTTCAACTGTTGTAGAATATATCACAACCCAGCTAAAGATTGGATCTATTATAGAATTGTGTAAAGGAGTTAGGCACAACATATATATGTTATAGAATATATCACAACCTGACCCAAAATTTGATCTTTCCTGGTGACTTGACATTCGACCTGATTAAGGAAAGATGACTTCGCCACCTTTTAGCTCGCTAGTCACTCTACATTTCATTATATTCTAGCTCGCTGCTCTCCAATTCGCTAGCTTGCTACTTGGTTGTTCATTGTCTTCTAGCTTCCAGCTTACATCCCCCTAGCTTGCCACTTCCTAACTGACCGACTTGCTACCTCTCAAAAACAACTCGGCACCTCACAGCATCATCTTGCACACCTCAAGATCTCATTAAGGATATCTCTAAATATAAGTGTTGAGATTAAGGGGGTAACTTGCCATTATGCATGTCATCTATTTACCCCCTAGCATATCACATTAGGGAACCGTACCTTATAAATATGAATAGTAGCCTCTATGAGAAGGTGACCGAAGGAAAAGCCATTAAGAATTTGTGCGATGAGCGTGGATCCACTTTCGACCTCCAGATTAAACAAAAAGTCGACATGTCTCACCCAAATGAGAGATTCCTGAACCAGCCATCTTCAAAGAAAAATGAGAGAAATGGGACTAGAAACCATTTGCAAGAACTCAATCTTTTCCCTGGCTGGTTTACTAACTAGCTGAAAAACCTGGGTAACCCAAACTAGTAGGACACCCACTGGATTTTCAACCTTAATTTCCCTTCAGACTGAGGAACTACTAATCCTTCCAACTATGAGACTTCTTAACAATAGCTCGTAAGCTTGCAAGAGTAGGTACGTGTTTTGAAAGAACAAATGTTATAGCAGAACATCAGGTACGAGCAACAACTTTTTCACTAAGAGCAACTTAGATAAAATGAAGAAATGATGTGAAAGATGCAGTCAGACCATTCTGATCATCATAATAACAACATGCCTTTACAAGAGGAGAGCTATGGAGTGCATGAGGTAGACATTTTACGTTGAGATATCCAAGCATTACATTTCGATGTCTAGTTATAGATTGGATCTTCTATTCTAACAATCCTTTAGCCCTATAGATTGCAACTGTGGGATTACCTCCGGAATTTAAAGTGCCAAAAGAGGTCTTCGAAGGAAGAAGGGACCCACGAGCACATCTAATGCAGTACAACGATTACATAAACGTCTTGGGAGCTTTAAACGCCGTGAAGTGTAAGACTTTCTCAATGACTTTGAGGGGAAGTGTAAATATCTTTACCTCAGGGTTGTGTTGAAAGCATCATGCAACTAGGGTAGATGTTTTTGGGAAGGTTCCGTGCCCATGGAACAATAATGAATACTCTGATAGGCCTAATGTCAGTCAAGCAGAGGGAAGGAAAAGGGTTATAAGGTTTGTGCACCTGTGTAGGCTAATGCGTAATGATGTAATACTAAAGAAATATATATGGTTCGGTATCTCATCGTTTAGGGAATCAGGCTACCGAACTTTGTGTTTGATTTTGACTTTATCAAAGGTGAAAGGCGGTTAAACGATAATAAGGAGGGTTTCTTTTTGCCTTTACATATATTGGAGGATGGTTTCCATCTTCCCCTTCATATTTTCTTTTGTAGAGTTCTTCGTGAAAATAGAATTGCACTAGAGAAGCTTGATGGTTTTTAGTGATGGATGTTGATCACGTATTTAATTGATTGTTGCATCTGGGAGGAGCCTCCGCTATTGTGTGTTTTCCAAAATATTTACCAGTTGAAAGTTTCCAACCAGGGTAGTGTAACATCCTAACTCGGCCCAAACACCACGGCCGAATTCGGAATGCCACTGGAAAACTTCAAAATTTAAAATCGGCTAAACACTGACAAAACATGATTGTGATGGTATTAACAATACAAACAAAAACAAGCATTTTAATCAAATCACTATTAATCAAAGTTAACCTTTAAAACAAAGTTCAACTTCTTAGGAAAACATTTTTAATCAGAAAACAATGTCAAGTTCAGGTTCTTGGAAAACATGTTCTTTGTAAAACATTTAGGGAATCGAGTTATTACGCGTATTCAATTAGAAAACCTTGGTTAAGTTTTTAGAATAATCAACTGTCATCATTTGAAGTCGTTTGCATTTACTAATTCATATCTAGTCTAGCATAAACCATAATAAAACCCAAAGTATTTAAATGGCCTTATTACAACCAAAATAATTAAAATAAACCGAAATTAGAAAAAGAAGGCTTCTAAAACAATGAAAACTACGTCTGCATGGCCATCTCGAATCCCATCCAAGCCCGGTCCAAACATCACGAATCACCTGCATTGTTTGGTAAAAATTGGGTGAGTCAACAGACTCAGTGTGTAATTAGTCCACAGATTTCCACATATGGGCTTAACCCAAAACCACACCAGTCCACATATCGGATAATAATGCAAAATGCACCCAACCTAGCCTAGGGTCCATCCTCTACACACCCCCGTATCCAGCCACCACACACCAGGGGATTACTAAATCGACCCTCCAACCTCTACACACCAATTCGGCAATTAATGCCATCCACCAAGTGGTCTAGCCACTGGTCCACGTGATCAAATCACAATAAA
This sequence comes from Gossypium australe, assembly GCA_005393395.2. Lineage (NCBI taxonomy): Eukaryota > Viridiplantae > Streptophyta > Magnoliopsida > Malvales > Malvaceae > Gossypium > Gossypium australe. The sequence goes on along the minus strand of CM016623.1, from coordinate 53,618,624 downwards.
ATCCACAACGTGACCTCAGTCAACGTCAATCCACGATGTAGCTCGTAGCTAGCATCAAACCACGATGAGGCACATAGCCATCACCAACCACGATATGGCACAAAGCCGATACCAACCACGATGAGGCACAAAGCCAATCATCAATCCACGTGAGGCTTGTAGCCATCACTAAACCACGTACATAAATGTACACCCTGTCCTTCTTTCATATATACAAATCCCACCCCATGTTTATGCAACATACGATAGTGATATGATGAAATAATGCATGAACATGTTAATTAACCATACAGCACATATATACAGCAATAACCACAAGTTTATCGGCACTTATCACTGACCTGACTATCGACATACCCACTAAGGGTAACCGTCTCATTATTTCCACTGCATTAGTCACCATACTTATAACACATACCATTATTTAATATAACCTGGAAACTGCAAATTAATCACACACTTGATAACTCGAAGAATCACACTCTCAATATCAATGCTATCTCTAACCGAAACTACAGCTATCTGCCTACGCTCCTATTCTGACGCTGGCCCACACCCCGGTGGCCAATCCCGTACCGCAGAGACTGATCGCTTCTTGAACTTAGGGGTAGGGGCTACCCCTTTCTCTCCTTGACTGGTATCCGCATCCATTGAGGAACACTTAATCAGAAAACTCGGTTAACTAACATACGAGATCTTAAACAAATCTAGTTTTTAACTTAAAAACACCCTTACCGAAAAGATCTGAATCCCGAGACTCCTTTACCACTGTCGATTTGCCCCTAAAAGGCTATGGTCAGATTCGGCCAACCTTAATAAGTAATATGGCCTTTGGCCGAATATTAAGACTCCTTTACCTTGCTTGTGCGAAATATGCCACTTGTCCTTGGAGATGTCGAAATCCCTACATGGTACATGTTAGATTCGATTCTAACATTTGATGAACCAAAATAAATGGCCTTCGGCCTAATGTCACACTTCACTTACCTTGGATATTCAAATCCCGGATGATCTCCCCCTAATCGCCAACTACAACTAAATCCCGAAATCCCCCTTCAAAGTTTCGGCCACAGAGAATAAAAGGAATTAGATTCCTAATTTTCAGCTAATCCAAAAGAAAAAGAAAGAAAACGAACGACAGTTGATCCTTACCCCTAACGTTGAGATCGATTGCACCCTTGCTTGGAAACACAAAGAGATTCGGCACTTGTTGATAGTTGATATGGTTCGGCTTTTGGTGAATCGTGAAAGAAGAAGTGAAGGAGATAGAGTGTAATGCGATGTGGCTTGGTGACACTAGGGAGATTCGGCTTCAACAAGAGAATGAAGAGTAAGAGTATGAGGCTTTAGGGGTTGCGACAACGGTGAAATAGAGAGAAGAAGGTTTCGGCCTTAACAAAATAAATAAAAAGAAAAAAGAAAAGAAGAGAAGATACTAGATTCGGCTTACCCTTAAACAAGTAAGAAAAGAAGAAAAGGCAAATGACCCTAATAATCTCTGGATGATTCGGCCAAGGTCTAAATGAGAGGAAAAAGAGTGAATTTTGATGTGGTTCAACTATGGAAGAAAAGGGTGAAAGTTTATGAGAAAAATGAGACTAATTTCGGCAAAAGAAAGTAATCAAATAGCACTTTGATGGCATTAAAAGAAATTCGGCACACCTTAGAGAAAGAAAAGAACCCGAAATGCACCTATACCCCTAAAGAAATTTCGGCTACTCCTCCCTTACCTACCTGACCGAATTTGACACCAAAGAAAACCCTTGGCCGGCCAACTCTCATCCTCCTCTCAAATCCCACATTTTTCTCCTAATTTTCCTCTTTACCCCTCATTCAAAAGATTTGAATGAGTCAAACTCCTAAAAACTCTCTCTTCCTTCCATCCAAACACTTAGACCAAGTCCACCCTCATCCCTTCAAAGTCCAAGTGCCGTCCAACACCTTCCCACTCTCTTGACACAAAAAGCAAAATAAAACAACACTCTATTTGTTGTCTGCGTGACTCGAACCTCCTTCCCTGACACCCCTTGTTGACGCAATCTCCCCTGCACCTCAGGTAGCGTCCCAAGCCACTCCACCACCTCACCTCATGTGTCATAACCCACACATAATTTCTCTTAAGGCCTAGCTCCCCTAGCTCCCCCTCTACTCAGCTTAAACCAAAAATTTTCTCATGGCTCCTACCCAAGCCCAAGGTTTCCCGGAGCCCCCAAACACTTCCAAACAGCATACAGAGCGCACTAACACACAGATACAAATTGAAATGCATAACCCCCAAATCCCGGATATTACAGGTAGCTTGTTAGGAATGGTGTGCTTTAGTACTCACGAGGGATGCAAATCAATCATTCAGAATTAGGCATCCAACCTCTGACTTAACCATTGCAAATACATCAGGATGAGTAAGAAGTATGGTGGTGATTTCGATTTCCCCATTAAGTGGTCACTTCCGAGTACAACTACTGTACACAATGCCAACCCATCGATTCTAAGATTATCGCTGCCCAATACGCAAGGTTGCGTTTTAAGAGTAGAAAATTTGTTGCTTGTGAGGAATGTTTTTCGATATTGCCTTTAATGACTAAGCTCTAATAGGTGTCGGGTAATTGCTATTAGGAACAATGCGGACCTTGATGGTGTGTTGCCTGTAGAGCTCGCGTTACCCCATGGTGCCTCTGACGATCTAGGTTTAATTTTATTAAGAAAAAAGAAGTCTAGAATTTTTTTATATTTTTAATATAAGTTGAGACCTCACAATTGGTCCTTTTTATCTACAAGTAATTAGAAAGGTTTTGTGAGCTCTCGTAACTTAAATATTGTTTTCGATTACAACCTTTTTGGTGATGTAAGCACTATTGGCGTTTCGGAGGAATCTACTAGCTTTTTGGGAACTTAGACATATTATAGATATCGTGTCACTTGTGCAGAACTTGCAAGGTAGAAAAAAAACCTAGTGCCTCAATAGGCGAAGGTAGCGAAGGTGCAGAAAAGAAACAAAAATGGGGGGAAAATTCATCAGCTTGGAGGGAAATAATGACAAAGAGTTTAGGCAATAATTTTGAGGGAAGCTTGTTGCAATAAGGGAAAAGATAGCACAACACCCATGGGAGGCACTACAGTATCCTTTGCTCCCTATGTTCTGCCAATAAGTTTTTTACAAGGACCACCATTTACTCAGTCAAGTTTTGAGACAGTCCGTAATGCACAATGTGTTGCTCCAAGAGGCTCATTGAAACTTACATCCCCTAATGGTGAGGTAAACATTTCTTTTCTCTTGGTGGGACCATCTTAATGTGGAGAGGTATCCCTTTTCTCCTAATTCGATTGCAAAAATATGGGAGAAACATATTCCCAATTAGGTGAAGGAGAGCGGTATCCTTCTCTGTTCTCCATTTGTGGTAGGAAACCCTCCGTAAAAGAGTTTTTAATTTTTTAAATTATATAATATTTACGATTTAAAATTTAATATTAGGTACTTAATAAAATTTATAATTTCATATTATAATTTGAATGGATGCTACACGCTGATCCGAGAATTCAAAAATGCATCTTGGCCAAATTTTTGGCCAATCACAATATCTGGCACGTCACGGTGCCATTAATAGTTTCGCGACGGTTGAGATGCACAAATCCAATTAAGTGATATGCCAGTTCAGGTTTAGGCAAAGTATTTTGCCGTCACCCCAAGAGATCGAAGAACTGCACAAGGTCGAGTTGTGGGGAGAACTGATGAGGATTGGGCAAAATTTCGCGCCAAATATATCTACATTTAGGAGCATAGGTACGATTTCATACTTATGCGCGAACCAATTCTTGCACCGGATTTGGTGACCTCTCCAGATCACATGACATGGTTTAGACATCATAGTAAGTCATATTTACTATTGAAGGACGAAATGAGTAGGCAACGTCATCGTAAGAGGCTAAGACAACCCACATGAATCCTAGGTTGGGAGTACATCCCTTAATGGAGTCATCATCAACTCCAGCACAACACGAGGCACCGATGGGTGCACCACCTCCAGGTTAGTATGGTTCATATTATTCTGCTGCTTTCACAAACCCCATTTTTTTTTACGCAGGCACCACATTATGCACCGCCATACCTTGCATAGACACCTTCTCTAAGTGTATTTTTTGCACCAACTCCATCCCTAGCACTATATGGAGCGCCAATGTCGACAACAACACCAATGTATCCACCATCTCTAACAATTCCAACATTTTATCTGTAATCGGGTTATGTGACATCATACTCTTATTAGTCGATAGCGTTACAAACACCCCCAGCATCATTGTTCTACCGAGGTGGCTCATCTTCGAAACCACCTGTTACTACGATAGACAATATACGATGGCAACCTAGGACGACATGACACTCAAACACAGAGGAATGACATGAAGATGAAGATGGAGCTCGAGATGAAGATGAAGATGAATAAGACAAGGAGATGGAACCCAAATACAAAGAAATCATACTCGTAACTGACACCCACAAGCTTGTGGTACATATTAGGCCCGATGACACCGATGAAATTTTTTTAAAAAATTTTTATCATGTAAATCATTATTTAGTCTATTAACTTTTAATTTGTATTGTATTAAATTTTTTCCATCCACAATGTACTTATTCCAATTATGTAAAAAAAGTTTTTCTATTGTATTTTACATCAATAGTATACTTATTTACAATGTAACACCTTATACCCGATCCGACTGATGGGTCCAATTACAAAATGTCCTGCTATCTCTGAAACAAATTATGAACAATTTACAACTAAATTGTACGCCTAACATGCCTAAAACAACCAAATATGCCTTCTTTAATCATACTTAACTTAGTCCACATGTCATCAGTAACATCTTAACATGTTTAATTAGCTTACCTGCTAAATGAAAATACAATTATAAATTTCTAGTTTAAAAATCTTAACAGGTGGACTTATGAAAAATTAATAATAATAGCTTTAATATTTTGAATTAATTTCTCTACATTGTAAATAAAATACTATGGTTCATGCTTAGTTACAAAAAATTCTGACCCTGAAGCTCCGCCTCCAGGTCTCCCTACTATATGCACATTACAGAAGAACACAAGTTCGCCTAAGCTTGATAGAATTCCGGCTTGATCTCTTCAGCTCCTTATATAAACCATTATAACTGGAAAACATAACAAAAACTATATAACATATCATTTATGAATTTATAAGTTAGAACTTCATTGGTTTGATCTTTTTTTTATATCACTTGAACAGGTATAGTTCGCACATCTTCTTGGCGTACTCTTGTCATCCCTTATGTTGGCTCAACTTCAAAATTTATATGTTTTCTGCATTGTCACAATCCTCCATTTCTATCACTTGTGCTATAGGTTACAATAAGGAAGAATTTCGCTTACCATTTGCAATGATTTCATACAAGACGAATTATTATCTCTTTTGCCAACAGAACATATGCGAATTACCTTAGCAATTATTATCATTACGGATTAACATACGACAAATTGATTCCAGAAAACTCATGCTTCGAGATTTACACTTGGAGAATTTTTACATGTAGATTTATGCATAAAATTTTATATACGCGGACTCAAGCTTGGTGAATACATACTTGCAGACCATACTTGCGAACCTTTATATGCGAAATCATAATCACAAATTCATATATGCGGGTTCATATTAGTGTACTCATTCTTAAACGAGAGTCACTGTCAGACTCTTGTTTGGCAAATAGTAACTGCCAAACTCTTGTTTGCTGGATAGTCAATGCTAGACTCTTGATTTTAAAGATAGTATTTGGCGGACTCCTACATGAAAGAAGATCATTGTGGTTTTAGCTTGAAAAAAAAATAATTATACAAATTATCGTAGCTTGAACATAAGGACAAGCCCATGCGATCTCTTGCTTGAATAATAATCCATACTGAATCTTGTGAAAAATAATCTCTTTAAACTCTTAAAACTTGAAATATGAATATAAGATCATCGAACCGCCATAGCTTGAATCATAAAAATAAATCTAGTGGACTATCATACATACGAATTCATATAGAAGATTAATGGATGCGAACTCATATATGACGGACTCATACATGTGGATTTATAGATGAATATTTACATATAGATGCGACCTCATATACGTGAACTATTTCGCAGACTTCGCATGGTGTAATTCCACGTATAACTTTGTCATAAAGCTTAGAGAACAACTCTTACGACCTATCGTAACTTGAATCATGAGATAAGTCCAGTGGACCGTCTTGTCTTGCGTGTGCCCATGGCTATGAGGCTGCTTACATACATGAGGCTTTAAGCCATAGACTATGCAAAGTATCATATTTGAAAGAACCCACGTAGGGTTATCATATACATGCGCGCATATGTCTCCGTACAATCCATCCAAGCCTCCGTAAAGCCAAAACATGTGGCACAATGCACAACATGGCATTTCTTCATCTTTCATCTGCCATTACATCCCTCCATACCCCCATACAGTTCATTTTCATGATTAACATATAACAAGCATTCAATAAACATACTGTTAATAACACAACACATATCATACCAAATATATCACCTATTTAACCATTTCAATGATAACCTCTTCAGTAATTACTTTACCATGAACAATTCATTAAAACAAAAAACTTATACATACAACCACACATGCATCTGTAGGTCAACAGTTTGAATGCTTCAATAGCTACAACAACACAGTACTGATAGACATAAAATAAACACTGAGGATTTGAGTTCAAAAACTCACCAATAAAATACCTGAAACCTGATATCGACTACATCTGCTTAAAATTTTCCCTTATCGCTTGAGCCTTCTCTTTCTCAGTTAGCAAAGCATAATAACCATAATAGAATCAAAATGAAGGCATATATATGTAAGAAAACCATGAGTCATTTGCATACAGAGAAACTTTAAAGGTTAACTATAACCTTAATCATCATAGTACAAATTCAATGTATTAAACTGAAATCCTCATTTTTTCTTCTCTTTTCCTCAATCAAAAGATACATAAGAGTTAGAAAGATGACTAGTTTACTAAATTCTCAATTTCATAAGCTAATACATTAGTTTCTCCCCATGCAGACCATTCTTTATTTTTTCTCTCTTATAAAACAAACCAGAGAAGAATATAGAAAATATAAAATGAATACAGAAATGAGAGAGTGATCCCAGGAGAATGAAGCCTATTTCTTATATAACATCCCCACACTCATTCACCAAAACCAATTCATCAGCATCAAAATTAATGTTCCTCATCATAATGTTTCCCACTAAAGAAAATACCTAATTCTAAGGTAGCCTGACTAATAGTTGAAATGATGTCTGAATTTTATTCGAGATTCTCTTCTTTGAGAATTTCTGGTTTAGGGTTAGGGTTACGGTATTCAAAATAGATTTTCTTCCCTCCCATTTTCAACCCTAACTTGTGAAATATTTTCAAAATGTGAGAATCCTAGGATGATTTTCAAACATCCTATCCCAAGAATCCTAGGTGAAGGACTCCCACAGAGTTTGTTTTTATTAAAAAAAAAAAGTAAAATTCCCCCAATTGTCTATATAAAAGGGTTTTTTACTTCCCCTACTTCAATTCTCTTAGTTACCATCCCTTACAAAATAAAAAATTCTCTTATAATTTTTTTTTTGAATGTTGAAATTTTTGGAAGGAAATATTTATTTGTGTTTGTGTTTGAGGGAGACAGTGTGATAGTTTTAAGGTGTGTTTGAGTTTACAGTGATGTGATGGTTATACAACTCGAAGACCTACACATTTCATTTATCGTATAGGGATAGAACCATCACATTAGAAGCTCATCACATTGTAACTTTGGCTCCCAGTTTACGGTGGTTATACAATCATGGGTTCAAGTATAACTAGGGCTCCCAGCTGACGGCAGTTATGTAGTCATGGGTTGAAGAATAACTCGAGCCCCCAATTGACGGTGGTTATGTAGTCACGGGTTCACGTTACATGCCACTGAAAGAGGATGTTTATAAACCCTATACATAAGTTTGAGATCATAATCATAGGGAAAAATAAATGAGTTTTACAATATAATCAACTTATTCTTTTTCTTCATCTCCACCAAAGGTATTATATTTAACCTCATTGTTCATAACCTGTAACAGAGTTGGGGGCAAGAGGACTTTTAAGAGGAGGTGTCTCACCCCAAAATTGGGCCTAGAAGTTTTGAGGGTAATTTTGGAATAATAGTTCAAAATATGTTCGAAATTTTGAAGCATGGTAAATCGGAAATGTATTCGTCTATAACTTTTTGAAAACTAGATCAATTTGTGAAAATAGTGTGAAAAAGACTTAATTTTAAAAAGATGATTGTTTTTTAAAAGTGTTTAATTTAAGAGTAGCTTTAAAGCAATTATACCACGTTTTAAAATCAGACCATTTATCCCCCTTTCACCCTACTTTTGACGTAAAAAAAGAAGAAGAGCACCCATCTCCCCTTTTCTATGTGTCGTTCATTAGAGAGAAAACCCCTAAACTTCATCCTTCAATTTTTGGTCTTCTTTACTCCAACCTCTTGTTTTCTACCATCTTCTTAGTATTAAAACCTCCATAGAATTTCAAGAAAAGTATTAAAAACACCATTAATTTTACCATTGTTCAACTTGTGGGTTTTCCAAATTTTCAATCAAATGCTTGTTTTTTTCTCAACGGAGCTAATGTTTTGTTTTCCTAATAGTTTTTTTATGAACTCTAGCTATTTTAATCGAATTTTTATCCATTGAACTAAAGTTTTTGTGTAAATGTCGAAAATTTGGGCGTTAGTCAAATTCAAGATTTTGAATGAAAATGATGTTTCAAAGTGTTTTTCAACTTTTTTGATATGATTAGAAGGTTTCTAAACTCTCCTTAAAGTTTCGTTAAAAGATTTTAAGTTTTTGTTAAGTTTTCATGAAAAATGGCTATTGTACATCAAAATTTTGGAACCAAGTTTCTGTGTAGTTTGAAAGTTGATAATCATTCTTAGGTATGTAATTAGATGATTGGAATCAATTTTGTATGATGGGAACGAGTAAGAGTTGAGATTTTTGTGTTTCGGCTAAGCTAGTAGAAATTTCAATTTCAAGATGATTTAGCTTAGGCCTGCATTTTTGGTTGCTTTAGATGAGTTTGTGGCTGAATATTAATTATGTTTGTTGTGTGGTTAATTTTGGTGAAGATTCGGAACCGTTGGAGCCTTCGGCGAGCAAGGCAAAAGGAAAGGAAAAGTTAATTTAGGCTTGCGAATGGTGAGTGTTTGGAATCTTTGCTAGTAAACGCGATTCATAGTGTTAGTTGGGAGCTTAGGAGTAGCCTAAACCCCTACTCTAAGTTTCGAGTGTAAGCTTTCTTATACCCCTCATTTAATTTGAAAAATAAGTGATTATGTAATGTTAATTGAGTACTAAGTTGTGAAAATGTGACATGTGATATATGCCTGTGATGGCTATTGTGAATGTGTTAATTGTGGGTATGCTATACATGCCAAATGATAGTGATGATAATGTGAATATGCAATGAAAGTGTGCAGAAAACGTTAAGTAAAAATGTGTACATAATTGTGAATATTTTGGCCTTGTGATCTTTGAGGCCGTTGGATATAGTTGGCATGCCATAGGATTATGTGTGTACTCACCCTTGTGTTGTGTTTTTGGGGGGTATTAAAGCCTAAGACAATTTTGGAGAGATAAGGGAATTAAAGCTCCACTCACCGGGATATGTTGGTGTATTGGAGAGTGTTAACTAAATGCTACGCTTTTGGGATATGTTCAATTCATCGAGTCAATGGTGTGTTGGAGATCCGATGTGTGATGATAGAGCCTACTTTTATGTTTCATAGCTCAAGTTCTTGTTTATCATTAAATGTGATATTATAAAATGTGATGTACGCTTGAATATGTGATGGAAAAGCTAGATGAGGTGATAGATATTGTATGAGCATTTTAGTAAATCATTATAGTAAATTATGTAAGAAATTATCCTTTGGTCATTTTCTTTTAATGCATGACATCATGTTTATTTGATGGTTTTCTAATCATTCACTGTGCTTGTTTAAGCTCACCCACTCTTTTAAACCTTGCTGACAGTTAGCGTTGCGGTGTGAGCGGTGCGGAATTCCAAGGAAGTGATCCAAGTTAGGCTTTAGTTTTTGAGTAGGTGAAGCTCATATTATTCTTTGAACCGTGGGAATAAGGCAATGTGGTAGACATTTTTTGTTGATTATTATTATGTCTTAAATGGTTGATATGGTTTTAGACTCTTAGGAATTGATAGATTATTGATATTATGTTATTGGTTTGTCTTGGCTTGAATTATTAATATTTTTATGAATTGCAAATATGGACATTTTGATGTTGAATACTGAATTTATGGATGCATGTTGAATTGATATGTGATTGAACATGTTAAATGCCTTATTTTGTTGTAATTTTTGTTGATTTATACAGAGATATCGATAATCAGGGCCTAAGTATCAATACATCCATGTTGAAACGAATGTGTAGGAAGTCAGTAGCTTAATTTGGTATCAATACCCTTCTTCAAGTATCGATACTTGGGGTGAAAATATAGATACTTCTTGAATTGTATCAATAATTTGTTGGGTTTAAAATTTTGCAGAGAAACATAATGCTAAAAAGGTACAAATTTTCTAAACGGTATCAATACCCTTTATAAGAAATATTGATACCATCGAGTGTGTATCTATGCCTACATGATTTGTTTGGAAAATTTCGTTAAGTTGTCTTTAAGCATGCTTCCAACTCGTAATATAGTCGTTTAATGTATGTTTAGTAATTTTAACATCGCCTAGGGTATTTTAGACTTAAAACTCCTATAATTGTTTAAATTTGATGATGTTCGTATGCCAATGAGATGTGGTGTAAAGTGTGATGATGTGACGTTGGTGTAACATCCAGTTACTCGAGCTCAACAATCGGGCTGGGTATAGGGTGTTACATGAGGAGTGATTGTTACGATGGAAACTCAGGGTGGTAGTGATTTCTTTGCTTAAAGAACACATTAATAATTATAACTAATAACATCCCGACTCAAGTTTCATCTTTTTCTCCATCGTCACAATCACTCCTGTCTTGAAAGCCCTCTTGCGATGCAAGTCTTAAGGCCCAATTTCATGCTCATGGATGTGATGGAATTACACTACCCCAAGGCCTAATAACAAGGTCAAAGGTCAAGCAAATTAAACCAAGATTTGATCAAATACAATATGTGACGATGAATCTTTTCGAGGAGAGGGGGAATGATACATGCATGGATGAGTGAATTTTATTAAAGTCAATTCAGCCAAACTGTTAATTTTCAAGCTAAAAAGATTAGTCAACTTGCGATGACTTTTTGGATGGGATCCAAGCATATGTGGACTTAGAAGTCTACATAAAGCTTGAAGATCTATCTCTTATCTTTGAAACGCATTTTGAATCACTTAATCTTGAGTTCGGGAGCTCAAATTATGATTGTATTAGTGAAGACTACGTGAGTAAAATTTCTAGATGGGATTATTACGAAAATTAAGAGTTTTAAGTTTTTTATTCAAGTTTAAATCATATAGTGTTCGAGATTCAGGCTTAATTTTTATTATATATGAGCTCAATATTGTATTTATTAAGTTTTATTTTATTATTTATTTATTCCGGATTTTGGATAATTTTTAAGTATTTTAAGTTATTTAGGAGTTTTATATCAATAAGAAAGTTTAGTTTAAAACTACTTGTTGTTTAGATTAACTAGATTTTCAGTATACTTGAGAGTTTTATTTAGATGTACTTAGCTACCCTATATAAAAGCATCTTTATTGTACACAATCTATCAATTCAATTCATTATTCACTTTGAGTTAATAAAATTCTCTTTGAGTTATGTATTTAAGAATTTCTCTTGAGTTTTCTTTTAGAAGAGTTTTAACAATCTTTTCAGACTGTGGGGATCACCTTCAAGCTTTTTCTTGCTAAGTTTTCTTTCTTTAATGGGAAATTAGAGCCTTTTGAAGGGGGTTGTGGATTCATCGGGTTTCCAAGGCTCCTTAGGACTTCTATACGCCATCTTAATATTTCCCATCTATCTGCTTTATTTTCTTATTTATTCTATTTTGTTTCTATTTCATTATTCAAATCTTTGATTTATTTAATTTTTTTTCTATCTTAATTATCTATTTTAATTGCATCCTTTAATTTTTAAATTCTTAGAACTAACTTGGATTTGTTTGTGTTTTAGATAATTACATCCTTTAATTTTTAAATTCTTAGAAATAACTTGGATTTTTTTGTGTTTTAGGTTGTGTAAAAATTAAACTTTCTTTTCGATCATTTAGAGACCTGAGTCAAATCCGTAACTTGGACAAACTTACGATCTTATTCTGCACTCATCCATATCATCTTGCCCCCAACTCTATCATAGATTTTAGATACTGAGGTTAAAGATACTGCTTTGGTGGAGATGAAAAAGAATAAGTTGATTATACTGGAAAGCCCATATGTTTTTCCCTATGATTATTCTCTCAAACTTATGTATGGGGTTTATAAAGCATCCTCTTTCGGTATCACAAAACTTGAACCCGTGATCACAACCACCGTCAACTTGGAGCCCTAGTTATACTTCAACCCATGATTGTATAACAACCATGAATTGGGAGCATAAGTTGCAAGGCGACGAGATTCTAAGGTGATAGTTCCATCCTCGCATCGCAGATTAAATGTATGGGTCTCCTAGTGTCATCACGTCATCGTGAACTCAAACATACCTTAAAATTATTACAGTGTCTACTTCAAACACAAACACAAATAAATCTTTCTCTCTAAATTTTTAACACCCAACAAAAAAATCATTGTTTGGATGATGCCAAAATGGTATATTTGTTAGGCACTATTAGGATGCATTTGTCATATGTTTTGGTTATGACATTAGGTGTTTGAACAAGATTTTAAGTTGATAAGGTGCATATTTTTGAATGTCATGAATGGTAAGTTTGAACTATGCATATTTAAGATATGTTTTGGGTCACACAGTTGGCTACACAACTTTGTGTCATGCATGGGTTAATGAAACAGTCGTGTGCCATTGGTATTTAGGAAGCATGAAAATAGTATGGTTTCAGATTGTGTCACTATGTCACTATTGAATGTGCCCATATTGTAGTAAATATGTATTTTTTTTCTATGTATTTGAATGATGAATAAATAAATTTCACATTTCATATTATGTCTTTTGTATTTATGTCTTTCATATTTTGCATGCATAGTGAAATTGTGATAAACAAATATTAACTCATTGATTGTCTAAGTCCAAACTGATGATAAGTGGGATTGTAAGAACATTTACATTGCGAGAAAGACAACTTACTTTAGTGGATAACCTAAACGAGTCTGTGATTTCATAAAATAATCAAAGTAAGCATTTGATTCAAATACTGAGAAAGATTATTATGTGTCTATAACACCCCCTCACCTGTATTCAACGTTGAAATAGGGTTTTGGAGCATTACCAGACTTATAACACAATTACACATACATTTACTCCTACATTTCCAAATTTCATTCAAATATCAATCAACACATTCATATCGTCCCTATTATGAGCCTACGAGGCCCTAAACATGCATTGGGAGTGGTTCGAGACTAAACCGATAATTTTGGAAATTCTTAGAACAATTAGAAAATTTTCTCAAAAACAGGGGACAAACGCCCGTGTGGCCTGGCCGTGTGTCTCACACGGCCAACAGACACGCCCGTGTCACAGGCCGTGTAGACATTCGAAATGGGAGCACATGGCTGTGTCCCAGCCCGTGTTTAACCCCGTGTAACTCTCTGACTTGGGTCACACAGCCAACACACACGCCTGTGTATCTAGCTAGTGTGCCCTACAAATGGCCATACACACCCGTGTGCCAGGCCGTGTCAAACCTATAGGGTATACTGACTTATGCCACACGGCCAAGTCACATGCCCGTGTGTGAGGCCGTGTGGAGCATACTGACTTTGTTTTAATTTCAACACCAGGGGACACACGGCCGTGTACATAACCGTGTGTCACACACGGTTGAGACACACGTCCGTGTCTCTGCCCGTGTGGACAAAAATAGGCTATTTACCAAGCCATTTTGCCACTCAACTTGCACAAACCTATACCAAACCAAATTGCACAACTCATGGCATATAAATAGACATTTAAACCAACCAATTCAAGCCTAAATCATGCATAATCTATATCACCATCTTCTATACACACAAGTCACAAAAGTAGGCTATACCATTTATACCAAATCCGCACATACACAATTAACCAATTATGCACATTCAGTACTACATCAACATGCTCAATTTACAAGCACATAACTTCTCAAGTTTCTAGTATTTGACAATCACAATATCTATTATCAATTAGAATTCCAAGGCAAACTTAACTACATAATATATATCATATGCACACCTTCATACACATAACCATACCAACCAAAATTGAGCCAACTCAATTGGCAAAACAAAACTAAATTTAAAACATTTACAAGTCATTTCAAATGACCAAAATCATTAACAACTCATAACCAAAATGAACAAAGTCCCTATACATGCCATATACTCAAAACATAAGCTCAATAGTACCAAAGTGATAGTAGGATAGTGTGACGTAGTCTCCGACGATCCCCGAATCCGAGCTAGCTTTAAACTCACTATAAAACATGGAAAAAATTTTAAACAAAGTAAGCTTTATAGCTTAGTAAGCTCGTATGAAATAAACCCAAACTAATCATAAATACACAAATCATCAATTTGAACATATCAACATGTAATTCATGATAACTAACAAACATTTCACATGTTTAATCATATGCTTATATGTGCACTTCACACTTTCTTTGATTTAAAGCTTATACAGTTCATGTACATACCTGTACCATCTCGTATCAATCTCATACTCAACCACGTCTTTTATTGACTCGTTGAACCATTAGAAATACTATCGGATATATGGGAAAATCGCGCCCGAAGTGCCACATATATAGCCGAAGCTATCTCAATCACATATCACATAAATGCTCAATCTCGAGCTATCGATGGGCCTGCTCACACAAGCTGTGGGTCAAGACGTAGCTACACGGTGCTGCTCACACAAGCTGTCAAGTAACCACCACACATGCCGGTATACTCAGCCACCGGTAGTACGTACAGGACCAGCACCCAAATCACATAATCACAATAATCCTCTAATGACATGTCATTAGTATCCAAATCTATTCCTAAGGTTCAACCGAGATTTCCAATGTCGAATCGTCATCAAATCATTGTCGAACATGTTCGTAGTCTTGTATTCACAATTCATACAATATCAAAGCATTTAAAACATAAGTATAACAATGCTTATTACATACGAACTTACCTCGGATGTAAAAACGACGACACGAGTCGATTAGTCGATAACTTTATTTTTCCCCGATCTAGATCTGAATTTCACTTTTCTTGATCTATATGTAATAAAAAATTAACTTATTTAATTATCTCTCTATTCAATTTAGTCCAAAATTCACTTTAAGGCATTTTTACACAATTACCCCTAATGTTTCACATCTTTTACAATTTAGTCCTTGTCGAAACCATTTTTTTCGAGTTTGAAAAATGAGAATCGACTTTTAAAATGAAAATGGAATGGAGTCGCCACCGATCTTTTATTCGAGGTGTGATCGGATCACCTTGAGATGTATTATTTTACTAAAACATTTTTTATTTATTAAAACAATAATTTTGGTCTACGAAATCTAAGAAAACAGGTTTGGGAGTCGGTTACGTACGAGGAAGGATTAGCACCCTTGCAACGCCCAAAATTGGTACTGAATTGATTAATTAATGTCCTAACGTCGAGAATTTGAAAGATTTTGAAATTATGACCCTTTTTTTGGACCCATTTAAAGATACTCGGGTTCGAATATCAAGATTCTCTGGTTCCGAAGAAATAAAATGTCACATCCAGTACGTTAGGATACAACAATTCAAGTCTTCGAATTCTAGATCATCCCAAGTGTCGTAACCATTTTTTTGATAAAAACGGAAATCGAACTTGGGTTTTGAAAATGAGTAAAAACGGGAGTCGCCACCGACCTTTATTAGGTGTGATCGGATCACCTTTGTTTTAATAAAACATTTCAGTTTACTAAAACGGGGTTTTTGGTCTACGAACATTCGAGAAAATAGGTTCGGGAGTCGGTTACGTGCGAGGAAGGATTAGCACCCTCGCAACGCCCAAAATTGGTACCAAATTGATTAATCGATGTCCTAATGTCGAAAAGTTTGAAATGATTTTTGAAATCTTGCTCTTTTTATTTTATTTTATTTTTTTTTAAAACAACTTGATCGAACAATGATATTCCCTTGTTCCGAAGGAATAGAATTTCACATCCAGCACGATTGGACGCGATAATCTAAGTCCTTGAATCCAAGATCGTCTCTGAAATTCTCCAAGTAGCCATTTTTGAAATCTTGGAAAGGGTATTTGCTCATTGGGTCATGCGAAAGAAAACACACCCAGCACGATTGGGCGCGATCCTTCGAACTTCCAAATACGCAAATATCACCCCATTTGAAAATAGAAAAATTTTTTGAAAGAATATCCACTTGTTCGGTCAAACAAAAGTCACACCCAGCACGATTGGGCACGAATTTTTGAATTCCCCAATTCACGAATATTACTTTCATGAAACCTTTTATTTTATGAATTTAGTAAACAAAACGAAGTGTTAGATTGTGATTTTAAAATTGATGATCTACATAGAATGACAAAAACGAGACAACATATAATGAAAAATGCAACAGTGAAAACAAAATTAAAGCAATAATATTAAAATAACAATAAAGAAATTTAAAACAACCCTATACTAGTGATAATAGAGGTAATAATAAATACAATGATAAAATAGTAATAATAGTATAATAATAAGTAAAAAATAATAGTGATACCAAATATATATAACATAATAATATAGTGATAATAATAGTAATACTAGTAAATACCATAATAATAATAATAATAATGGTAATAATATACATGATAATAATAATAATAATAACAATAACAATGATAATAATAATAATAATAATAATAATAATAATAATAATAATAATAATAATAATAATAATACGAGATGTATATACATAAAATAATATAAGTGCGAGAATAATAATATAATAACAATGATAATATAACAATAATAATAAAATAATAATAATAAGAGTAAATATATACTCATGGCTAATAATACTAATAATAGTAATTAATAATAATAATAGTAATATAGTAATAATAATAAAATAATAAAGTAAATAACAATAATAATTATAAAATTACTAAAAGGGGACCAAATTGGATAAAAACGTGAGTTTGGGGTCTATTTGAAATAAAATAAAAGGAGAAGGACTGATTTGCGACACGCGTGCGAGGAGGGGGACCAGAATGGCAATTATACCAGCGCCCTATGCGCTGCGTTTTGCGCAAGACTAAACTGGAACAGAAACAAACGTATCGGGGTAAATCTGAAAATAATGGAAACCTGATTTTAAAAAAAGAAAACGCGAGAGGACCAGGTGGGTAAATATCCCACTGTGCAGAAACACGCGGACCCTGGGTGAAGACGGGTCGGGTCACGGGTCAAGGGTCAAAACGACGCCGTTTCGGCCCCAGGGGAGACCCCCCCAAAACGGTGCCGTTTGCTATTAGTATAAAACCAAATTTTTGTCCACATTTTCATTTCTTCCTTGGTTTTTTTTAAAAAAAATCCCTCACTCTCTCTCTCGTTTCCTCTGCAGGTTCGCAAGAGGGGCGATTTCCGGCCGCCGTCGATCCGCCGCGCCGGCCACCGCAAGCGGTGGCCAGAAAAGGTAAGATTTTTATATTTTTTTTGTTTATTTCTTATTTTTTATCATCTATATATTTTTAGATTTTTACGAATGAAAGAAAAGGAAAATGAAACAAAACAAAATATAACGCGAAAAAAAAAGTAAAAACTAAACAGTTTATACCTTCGATCTTTTCGTTTATTTCTGATTTCTTGTATTCTCTTTTTTTTTAAAATCCTCAAATCTGTTGTTTTTTTGGTATTGATTGCCAATCGAAAAAAAAAATAAAATCCTCTTACATCATTCTCTTCTGTTTTTTATAACCGAGAAAGTAGAGATAAGATACAATAGTTTTTTTTTATTTTCCTTGTTGCTATCTGTCTTCTCCGGTTTTCTTGCAGGTCGTGGGAAGCAAAGAGGAGTGGAGCGATGGTGCTGGTGGGGAACAGTGGCTAGTGCGCGCGTGAGTGGAGGCCAACGGCGCATCAGAGGGCTTGCGGCGCTAGGGTTTCCAACCCTAGCTTTTTCTGTTCCAAATTTTAATTATTTTGGGCCTTTTGGGCCACATACAAATTGGGTCTTCTAATTTAATGGGCCCGGGGTTAATGACCCGGGCCAAAAATTGGTGATTACAGCTGCCCCTCTTTGCTCATTGTCGTAAAACGAGAATAGAGCAAAGACAATAAAGGAACCAATTTTGCCCGGTCTTGGGGAAAGCCTTAACTTGTTGGTCCTCGTCTTCTTCAAACAGCTTCAAACTCAACCGTAACTTGCTGCTTTGATCCGTTTCGCTGTTTCGTTATATCTTCAGGGAGATGACATTTCCTGTTCCATTGCTTCTTCAAGGGCACAGTAGCTAGTACCCTGATTAGCTTCGATGTGATTTCAAGGCTTTGATCTTCTCCACTGGGACTTTGAGGAACTACTTCCTTGTTATCTTCGGGGGCTTCGATCTTCAGTCTACTCCTATGCTACTCCCGATAGATATGGTCTGTAGCTTCAATTTGCTCTTGCTCAATCTTCTTTGTCCACTGGAATTTCTTCATTCACTTTGCTCAATGCAACTTTGGTCTTTCTTCTGTAAGTACCTCCGCGCGTGCCCCGAGATTCAACCACATTCTCATGAGTTTTTTTTTTTTTTTTTTGAATCTCAGCATGTGACCTGATGCATCAACTCATCTCTCGCAGTATGAGTTGATATATTTTGAACAGAAATGAAAAGACACCTCAGGGTATGACCCGAGGCTCGACTCACCTCTCTTTCAATATGAGTTGATATTTTGAAATGAAATTAAAAGACACCTCAGGGTGTGACCCGAGGCTCAACTCACCTCTCTCTGAATATGAGTTGATATTCTGAAAAAAAAAGACACCTCAGGGTGTGACCCGAGGCTCAACTCACTTCTCTCTGATATGAGTTGATATTTTGAAAAGAAAGACACCTCAAGGAGTGACCCGAGGCTCAACTCACTTCTCTCTGATATGAGTTGATATTTTGAAAAGAAATTAAAAGACACCTCAGCGTGTGACCCGAGGCTCAACTCACTTCTCTCTGATATGAGTTGATATTTTGAAAAGAAATTAAAAGACACCTCAGGGTGTAACCCAAGGCTCAACCCACTTCTCTCTGACACGAGTTGATATTTTGAAAGGAAATTAAAAGACACCTCAGGGTGTAACCCGAGGCTCAACTCACTTCTCTCTGATATGAGTTGATATTTTGAAAGGAAATTAAAAGACACCCCAGGGTGTGACCCGAGGCTCAACTCACTTCTCATGATATGAACTCACTTCTCTCTGATATGAGTTGATATTTTGAAAGGAAATTAAAAGACACCTCAGGGTGTGACCCGAGGCTCAATTCACTTCTCTCTGATATGAGTTGATATTTTGAAAGGAAATTAAAAGACACCTCAGGGGGTGACCCGAGGCTCAACTCACTTCTCTCTGATATGAGTTGATATTTTGAAAGGAAATTAAAAGACACCTCAGGATGTGACCCGAGGCTCAACTCACTTCTCTCTGATATGAGTTGATATTTTTGAACAGAAATTAAAAGACACCTCAGGATGTGACCCGAGATTCAACTCACTTCTCTCTGATATGAGTTGATATTTTGAAAAGAAATTGAAAGACACCTCAGGGTGTGACCCGAGGCTCAACTCACTTCTCTCTGATATGAGTTGATATTTTCAACTGGAAATTAAAATATATCATCTGGTGGAACTCGAATGTCTTCTTTCTCATTGTTTTTGGCGCAACCATCGTCGAGACTTCTTGCTTTACTGGCGTACCTGTATGTGTCATGTGTGATGATGTCATGACATGCATGTGTTTGTCCTAAATGCCTACATGATTGTGCCATGTGTCTTGGGCTTGTTTGTCATGTATCTCTTTCCATTACGATTTTCACGGTAGCCTGTGTTCGTTGCTTCGACCCTTGACTTTCCTCAGGTTTTGAAACCCGCCCTCAGGTGCTACAAGTAATTCGTGTTTCTTTCTTTCTTTTTTTTTTTTTGCCCCATGTCGAACTTTGTCCTTGCTTTGAAGCTCCCGTATCTGCCCAATTCTCCTCCAGGTAATGCTCCATATTCTTTTCGTTTAGAGTGTGTAATTCTACTATTCATCTCCAAAATGAAACATAAATAAAATGTATGAGGATGGCAAAGTAGGCATGAAAGGTGTTTTTCATATTTATTTCAAGAGCAGCAAGAAAATTGATCAAGAAAGCATTATAAAAGGAAAACAAGTTTAGTTGTAATAAGTGCTCTAGATATCCGACGTATGAACTTCTCCACGTTTCTTCGTCCTGAATCTTTTCGAGCAAGATTTTTCGTGTAGAAGGTTCTTGAGCTTCAGAGTCCGCTTCAATTCTGTGATTTCACCGTTTGACTCCTTTGTTCAACCCATTCCTACTTTCTCGGATCAGATTGCTTCCTTAGGATGCCCTTTCGGGTTTTCATCCTAAGCCTTCTCCGTTTATCAGGATGCCTTTTTGGTTTTTTTTTTTTTTTAGGCGTAATATTTCTTCACGGCATCTGAGTTCACCGGGTTTGGTAACTCCTTCCCATCCATTTCAGTGAGGATCAAAGCTCCACCTGAGAAAGCTCTCTTTACGACGTATGGTCCTTCCCAATTCGGTGCCCATTTTCCTCGAAAGTCCTTTTGTATAGGGAGAATCTTCCTCAACACGAGTTCTCCTTCACGAAATTCTCTTGGACGCACCTTCTTGTTATGGGCTGCGACCATTCTCCTTTGGTACATCTGTCCGTGACAAATTGCTTTCAAGCATTTTTCTTCAATCAGATTCAGTTGGTCATATCGAGCCTGAACCCATTCAGATTCTTCTAGCTTTGACTCCATTAAGATTCGCAGGGAAGGGATTTCTACCTCAATGGGCAGCACAGCTTCCATCCCATAGACTAGAGAGAAAGGAGTTGCCCCCGTAGAGGTACGCACACAAGTCCGATACGCGTATAGAGCGAATGGTAGTTTCTCGTGCCAATCTTTATACGTCTCAGTCATCTTCCCAATGATCTTCTTGATATTCTTGTTAGCGGCCTCTACTGCACCGTTCATCTTTGGGCGATAGGGTGAGGAATTGTGATGCTTTATTTGAAATTGCTCGCACACTTCCTTCATCATTTTGTTGTTCAGATTCAAAGCATTATCTGAAATAATTCTTTCCGGCAAGCCATATCGGCATATGATCTCCTTTTTTAAGAATCTGCACACTGCTGTCCTTGTCACATTAGCAAACGAAGCAGCTTCTATCCATTTTGTGAAGTAGTCTATGACCACAAAAATGAATCGGTGTCCATTAGAAGCTTTCGGGGAGATTGGCCCTATAACATCCATGCCCCACATAGAAAAGGGCCACGGGGAAGCCATGACATGAAGGGGTGAAGGTGCTGCATGAATTTTATCGCCATAAACTTGACATTTGTGACACCTTCGTGCGTAACTAATGCAGTCACTTTCCATTGTCAACCAGTAATAACCGAGCCTCATAATTTGCCTGGCCATAGTGAAGCCATTGGCATGCGTTCCACAAACTCCTTCATGGACCTCTTCGAGTATCTTTCTGGCTGCGACAGTATCCACACATCTTAGGAGGACTTGATCTTTTCCTCTTTTGTACAGGATGTCCCTATCGAGAACGAATCCTGCTGCCAATTTCCTGATTGTTCTTTTGTCGTTCTCATTTGCTTGCTCGGGATATCTTTGATTCTTGACATATTCTAAGATATCATGGAACCATGGTTGCTCGCCTGCCTCGTTGTCAATGCTAAAACAATGCGCTGGGGCCTCGTATATGCTCATCTGGAGAGGCATTATTTCTGTTTCTCGGTTTGCTTTGAACATTGAAGCCAAAGTGGCCAGGGCGTCAGCCAACTGGTTTTCCTCCCGTGGGAAATAATTAAAAGTCACTTCTTCGAATTCTTCGACCAGTTCTATAACGAGATCGCGATATTTAACCAACTTCGAGTCCTTTACTTCCTAAACTCCACGGATTTGGTAAATTACCAATGCCGAGTCCCCAGAGACTGCCAAGACCTTAATGTTCTGCTCGATAGCTGCGCGAAGTCCCATGATGCAAGCCTCATATTCTGCTATGTTGTTGGTACAGAAGAAATTTAATCTGGCAGTAAAGGGGTAATGGTACCCTTCGGGTGACACTAGGATTGCTCCAATTCCGTGCCCCAATGCATTTGATGCGCCATCAAAACTCATCTTCCATGATTTCTCTTTTGACGATTCACACTCTTTTTCTGTAACGCATATCAAGTCTTCGTCTGGGAAGTCAAATCTCAATGGCTCGTACTCTTCTGTTGTCCGAGTTGTTAAGAAATCAGCTATTGCGCTCCCTTTAATCGATTTCTGGCTTACGTATACGATGTCATACTCTGATAGTAGGATCTGCCATCGTGCCATTCTTCCTGAGAGTGCAGGCGACTCCATCATGTATTTTATTGGGTCTAGCTTCGAAATTAGCCACGTCGTATGATACAGCACATATTGCCTAAGCCTCCGAGTTGCCCAGACCAGAGCACAACAGAACTTTTCGATTGTCGGATATCTTGTCTCACAGTCCGTGAATTTCTTACTGAGATAATAGATCGCCTGTTCTCTTTTTCCAGACTCATCATGTTGCCCCAAGACGCAACCCATTGAGTTTTCGGACACAGTCAGATATAGTATTAGTGGCCTTCCGGGGGTTGGTGGTACTAGCACCGGAGGACTAGATAAATACTGCTTTATCTTGTCAAAAGCCTCTTGGCATTCCTTGTCCCATTCTCCAGAATTGTGTTTTCGAAGGAGTCGAAAAATTGGATCACACTGCTTGGTGAGTTGAGCAATGAACCGAGCAATGTAATTCAGCCTCCCTAGAAATCCTCTGACTTCCTTTTGTGTACGCGGCGGCGGTAGTTCTTGTATGGCCTTTATTTTATCCGGATCAACCTCGATACCTTTCTCGCTGACGATGAATCCCAATAATTTTCCCGAGGTAGCCCCAAAGGTACATTTGGTAGGGTTAAGCTTTAGTTGGAATTTTCTCAGTCTTTCGAACAGTTTCCGGAGGTTCTCAACATGCTCTCTTTCTCCTTGAGATTTGGCGATCATATCGTCGACATAGACTTCTATTTCCTTATGCATCATGTCGTGGAACAGTGTCACCATGGCTCTTTGATATGTTGCCCCGGCATTCTTTAAACCGAACGGCATCACTTTGTAGCAGAATGTCCCCCACATCGTCGTGAACGTAGTTTTCTCCATATCCTCGGGAGCCATCTTGATTTGGTTGTAGCCCGAAAACCCATCCATGAAGGAGAACAACGAATTCTTCGCTGTGTTATCTACCAATGTATCAATGTGTGGCAGCGGGAAATTATCTTTAGGGCTGGCTCGATTCAAATCACGGTAATCCACACACATTCGTACTTTGCCATCTTTCTTCGGTACTGGGACTATATTAGCTACCCATTCTGTATATCTAGAGACTTGCAGGAATCCAGCATCAAATTGTTTCTTTACTTCTTCCTTTATCTTTAAGAGCATTTCTGGCCTCATCCGCCTTAACTTCTGTTGGATAGGCTTGCATTCAGGTTTCAGTGGGAGTCTATGGACCGCTATCTCTTCATTCAAACCTGGCATATCTTGATACGACCATGCGAACACGTCTTTGTACTCATGTAGCAAGGTGATTAGATCATGTTTTGTGTCTTCAGACATGGAGGTCCCTACTTTTACCTCTTGTTTCTTTTCTTCATTTCCTAAATTCACTGTCTCGACCGATTCTTGATAGGGCAAAATCTGTTTATCCTCTTGTTCTACCATTTTCAGTAGGTCTGGGGAAGAAGCATAGTCTTCGGCATCTTCTTCAGCCTCGAATTCTCCTACACAAATAGCCTTCTCGAAGTCGATTTTAGGACTCGTAACAGGATTGTTCATGTCGTTGATATCTGAGCACCTGAAAGGTAAATAAAAAGAAAACTATAGAAGGGTATCGAGGTATGAGAATTCACAAGCATGACATGAGATATATATGAGGACTGGCTATGAGAAGAAGGGATGAATATGGAGACAATAGAGCGTGACCAAAATGCATGTCCATTGATGTTTATTCAAAAGATAAATAGCGAACATGATCACTCATAACGGGTTCCTCTTATAACTTAGGGGTATACAACAAGTTAATACTGAGCATTACTCCGGAGAGGATTTGGAAACAACAAGGAGATCGACAGCAGTCCAATTGTTAGGAGTGAATTCCGGGGGGCAAGGGCGTATCGCTGAGACGCCTTCTATTGCATTATTCCCTTTGCCAATGACATTTATGCTGAAGTCCTGTAGACCCTTTTCTACCCATGACACCATACTCCGCGGGTCCTCTTCTCTCGGGAATATAATTCCGGCCGAGGTAAATGTTTTCGACAAAGGCGGATATGTTATGGGTTCCCACTCTAATTCTCGACCTGTGACTCTTGCGATCCTTCTTTCTTGCTCCTTTTGCAATTGTTTCCTTCTTTGTTGCATGTCGGGCTTAAATCCTAAGCCATATCGAGCCTTGTGGGGTACCGGTTTTAGCGCTCTAGCCATCCCTTGCTGGTATTTCCCCAAGCCTTTCCTTGCTCGGGCTCCTTTTCCAACCGTTAGTTTGATTCCCATCCTGATATTCTTTGACAACTTGGGTGTGGGGGCTTTGCTTCCTTCAGCAATGAAAGTAGCATTGATGAATTCAAAGGAACGGAAGGAACACTCTACTGCGTCTTTGTTCACCTCGATGTAGGGTGCATCGGTAGAGATGGCCGCAATGATGTCTTCCTCACCAGCAACGGTGATCAAGCGATTATCCATGACAAACTTTACTTTCTGGTGGAGAGACGAAGGGACTGCCCCGGCTGAATGGATCCAAGGTCTCCCTAAGAGGCAATTGTACGAAGGTGCAATGTCCATGACCTGGAATTCAATATTGTATGTGCATGGGCCCACTTCTAGAGGGATCTCTATCTTTCCCATGACCTCCCGTCGCGTCCCATCAAACGCTCTTACCGTGGAATGACAAGGTCTCAAATAAGACATATCCACCGGCATTCTGGACAGTGTCGCTAGAGGCATGACGTTAAGTGCAGACCCGTTATCAATGAGTACACTTGGTACTATGTATCCTTTGCAATAGGCCGTGATATGTAGTGCCTTGACGGAGCCCCTTCCATTTGGTGGTATTTCATCATCGCTGAAGGAGATGAAATTATCTGCGTTTAGGTTATTTGCCCACCTATCAAGTTTTTCCACGGGTACATCACTCGGTACATATGCTTGGTTTAACACACTTAATAGAGCGTTTCGGTGTGGTTCTGAGTTTAACAGTAGAGATAACACTGAGATCTTTGCTGGTTGTTTGTTCAATTGCTCCACAATGTTATACTCGCTGTGCTTGATGAACCTCAAAAATTCGTGTGCTTCGTCCTCACTCACGGGCCTTTTAGATTCTTGTCCAGATTGTACTTCAACCTCAGCCTCGGTTTCATGCATCGGCGCTTTCCCCTTTTGACTCGCGCTTACGACTTTCTTTTCCGGTTCGACCATCTTGGGAGAATAACACCTTCCGCTACGGGTGAAATGCCCTACTTCGCTAACGCTTCCCTTCGTAGCTTCTGGCAGGGTGATGTCGACATCATATTCCCAAGGCACTGCTTTGTCCTCCTTGTAAGGGAACGGAGTTGGCATCTTAATTATCATCTTTGGTTTCGGCTCCTCCCTTTTTGCCTCGTAGTAGATTATCAAAGGTCGGTCGGCACTATAAGGGGGTCCTGATGATCGATCTTCAGATGCACATACATCTTTTTCGATGATCTCTTCCTTTTTATCATAGACCTCAAACTCCTTATTGCTCATCATATCTTGGAGCAATTCTTTAAATTTCTCACAAGATTGGATGCGGTGCCCTTCTATGCCATGGAAGACACAAAAACTTTGACCTTCTGTATCTTCCTCCTTGGAACTTTTGTCAAGTGGACCAAGCAAACCCTTTTTCATCATTATTTCCCATATTTTCCCCAATGGCGTCTTTATTTCAGAGACACGACTTTTAGCTCGCCGGCCATCTTCATTTGTCACCACGTTCACGTTCCCTTCAGTATGGTTAGGGAGCGGATTTCTGGCCACCGTACTGATCCCATCAAAACGTAGAATGCCCGCATCAATTAGACTCTGAACCTTTCTTTTAAAGGCTAGGCAATTATCCGTGGAATGCCCCCGGTTTCCGGCATGGTACATGCAGCTAGCATTAGGATCGTACCATTTAGGGTAGGGAGGTTTCAAAGGTGCTATGTAATGTGGTGCTATTAATTGTTTCTCTAGCAACTTTGGGCACAGTTCTCCGTATGTCATGGGAATAGGGGCAAACTGAGGCTTTTCGGGGTTGGGTCTCGGTGGCCTCGGCTCATTTCTGGGTTGGCTCGGAGCGGTTGTGGTATTTGGTGAGAAGATGGTGAGTGGTCTTTGGGCATCAGCGGTATAGACGGGATAAGGGGGAGGGGTTTGATAATAGAGGTTCTGAGGAGGAAAGTAGAGGTTTGGAGTTGGGCGGAATTGAGGTCGAGGTGGGATAGGGTATGGATTAGGAGTGTAGTGATTCTCGGTCCCTACCATATGGGTTTTTGGCTCCTTCTTCTTAAATGGCCTTTTAGAGCTTTCAGACCCTTCCATCCTCCCGTTCCTGATGCCGTTTTCGATGAGCTCTCCAGATATTACGACATCTGCGAAATCCTTTGTGGCATTCTCCACCAACTTGTCATAGAATGGCGCTCTTAAAGTGTTAATAAAAAGGACTGTGATCTCCGTCTTGGTTAATGGAGGTTCCACTTGAACCGAGACGTCTCTCCACCTTTAAGCATATTGCCTAAAGGTTTCAGATGGCTTCTTTTCCATCATCTGCAATGTTAGGCGATCAGGCGCTATGTCGGAGACGTGTCTATATTGTTCACAGAATGCTGCAGCTAAGTCATCCCATGATTGGATCTTTTCTCTTCCTAGTTGATTGTACCATCGGAGAGCTGACCCTATCAAGCTTTCTTGAAAGCAGTGTATCAGTAACTTGTCTTCGTCCTCATAACCAGCCATTTTCCGACAGAACATGATGAGATGCGCCTTTAGGCACCTTGTTCCATCGTATTTCTCAAAGTCTGGTGCTTTAAATTTTGGGGGCAAGACCAGACCAGGAACCAAACTGAGCTTTTTGACGCTCATTGCGGAAGAGGCCCTAGTTCCCTCTACTGCCCTGAGTCTTTCTTCCAGATCTTTAAACTTGGCTTGAGCACCCTGATCCTTCATTCTTAACTTAGCTAGTTCCACAGGATCATCCAAATCTGGGACAATAGGGTCAGCTGGGTTAGTTCCGTGACTTGATGCAAATACTCCTTGCCCTAGATGGGCAGGTGGGAGTACAGGTGGGTGTTCTAGGCCTGTAAATTCATGGGGTGGAGTAAATCCTGGAGGATGGCCTTCGCTTTCTTTCCCGGTACTAGTTGTAGGGTCTTTTCCTTTGTTTGTTATCCCACTCATTAATTGAGTCATTTGGCCACCATATCTTTTTGAGCCTTTTCCATCTGGTCTTTCAATTCTTTCTGAAACTTCTTCATTTGGTCTTCCATGTCCTTCTGGAATTGTTCGTATCTTTGGTCCATTGCTTTTGCCTTACGACGAGTGTTGTAGTAATGTACGATAGGTTGATCCTCGTCGGTTTCCAGGGTAACTTCTGTCACGTTTTTAACCAATTAGGCTCCTTCTTTATGCAAATGTTGTGATGCATGCGAATGGATGCAATGCGAATGCGTGAAATGAATGCAAAAGACGTCGATTCTCATTCAATTTCTTATAGAAAGCTTGTTTAAGAAACAGAATCTTTTACATAAAATTGAGTCATATAAGCGACTTAGCCCTTATGCCTAGAATTTTAATTTTCTCGAGGAGTGAGGCTAACTCTCGACCCCGGTCTGACTTCGATTCATACAGTATACTTAATACGTCGGCTTGGACCGCTAAGGATTGTAGATGTTCAGCCACTTCTCGTAACTGTGTTACTGCCTCACCCATGACGTAATCCCTTTCCTTGACCTGATTCTGAGATTGTTGGAACCGGAACTCACTATTCTCTAGTGCCATTTCGAGCTCTACTAATTTCCCTTTTAACTCTTCAATCTGGTTTAGGCTTGATTTTAGCTTCACCGTAGAGTCGTGTCTTTGGTCAAACATCTTTCCTTGTTCTATTAATCGAGCTTTCAGTGTTTCATTCTCCCTTCGGTTCTCACTTGCAGTCTTCTTTAGAACATCTCTTTATGCTTGAACCTCTTGGAACTTTTCCCTCCACTGATCAACCTTGGCTTTCTCTTCTCGAATTTCTTGACGCCACTGTTCTGAAGTTTTACCCAATCCGGCAGTCCTCATTGACAGACGCAGCTTTCTATAATCCGTCTTCAAGCCCTCCAGATCTTCTTCGGCCTTTCTCTTTCCTTTCTTCAATCTCTCAACCTCCGAACTTTGGATATCCATATCCAACATCAAATACATCTTTTCTTCTTCTAGTTGCTCTATCCTTTTTTTCAACTCTGAATTTTTATTTTCAAAATCTTGCTTCATAATCTCCGTCTCGGAAGGGACTACTTGTAAGTACTTCTCTATCGGTTGAGTATCATCGGGTGTCGGTTCAGGGACGTTATCGTTTATTCTCTTACTCCGCCAGGCATTATACTCGAGGGTTACCATTGGACCTACAGCAATTCTTTTCATCCGGCAAACTTGTTTCCAAGCATCGGCGACCTCTCGAACCTTCTTCTTGGAATTATTCCCTTTATACGAAAACTCAAACTGAGCTAGGCCGTAAGTCGTTGGTATAAACTGTCTTGAGTAGTATTGCCTTAGTACAAGCAAAGGAGCATACCCAATGGCTCCCCAAATTCCTAGCAGAGGAACCCAATCATAACTCCCACAACGGTAGATAATTTCATCGGGAACAAACCAAGGGGCTTTCCATTCAATGTCTTTTTCTTGAAGATTTTGAAGGAGTGCGATCCAATTTTCTTCTGATATGTCGTCTCTCTTGGGCTTATCCACCAACTCCTTTAACGGGGAATAATTTTCATAGTGAACTCGACAAGAAGCTCTATCTATTTTCCAGAAATGGCTATGGAACCAAACTAGTAATAGTTGCGCACATCCCATGAATCTACCCTCTCCCGCTCTCCGGCACGCATTTAAAGATCTAAACGTTTCAGCAAGAATGGCTGGTACTAGCGTAACTCCTTTGTCAAGACGATCGAATAAGTCAACAACTGCTTCATCCACATGCCTCAAAGCTCTCGGGAAGATTATTAGGCCATAGATACTTAAAGCGAAGATGTCGACCTTCCTCTTGGCATCGGGATGTGTCAATATCAAGTCCCTTAAGTTTGCCCATGGAATGCATATCCCTTCACCTTTCTGCTGAATACGTGCCACGACCCATTGTTCACTCATTCCAGTGATGTTCATCAGTTTCTTTACCAAGGTTGGTGCATTGCCGGCTCTAAAGTAGACTTTATCGATCTGAGCCCTTCGATTACGCAGTAAAGCCGTGTATTCTTCTATGGTAGGTACCAGATCCACTTTCCCGAATGTGAAGCAGCTATATGCGGGATTCCAATATTGGGTTATGGCCCGAAACAAGTGTTTGTCCACTCTGATGTCAAGCAAATAGGGTAGATCGCCATAATTAAGGTAGAAAAGCTGCTTAGTCCCCTCATCCCAATGAGCCCACATATCTTTTAATTCTTGTAACTCATTCTGTGTCATACTGATGCGAGTAAAGTCTCCTAAATCTGATGTACATCCCTCGGCTAGACTATCCCCTTTCTCAAGTTGTATCTTCTCTGACCATATACGCACGGCCGCGTTATCCTCTACTTTATCAAGGAATCCGTCTCCCATAACAAGCTTCTATCTTAGTAACCGAACAGAGATCGACACCTTTTAATGTGAATATGACAAGCAATGCAATCAAAACAAGAGAAAATGTTAATGCAAGAGAAGATAAGCGGAAAATATTAGTATAAGAGAAATAAGCAAACACTTATTGGGGTGACTACTATGGGTTTAGCGTGGTTCTGTCCAAGATGGGTTCCTAGGTTTCTCTACATGTGGTTTAGTTCTAAAGAGAGGTACCCGAACCGGCAGATTCCTCAATCCTCACCCATTATAGGCTCATACAGATCGAGTTCAGTTCGGGGGAATACATTTCCCTATGGCCATGCGGAGGTGAAAACCTCACGAAACCATAGGTACGGATGTATTCCGGAAGTGGTCCCCTAGCCCATGCGGAGGTGAAAACCTCACGAAGGCATAGCTTCTCGCTCCCACTTAAGGGTGTGACACAACGGTCATGCAAAGATGAATACAGAGACATCCTAGGAGACTTGACAATATTACAATCATAGTACCAACAGATGCGTCAAAAGAAACATGATTTTTTCAAAATGATTTTCCAAATCTTGACAAAAGGACAAAGAATAATCAATTTTCGGCCTGACTCTCAAATGGTCCCCAGTGGAGTCGCCAAGCTGTCGTAACCATTTTTTTGATAAAAACGGAAATCGAACTTGGGTTTTGAAAATGAGTAAAAACGGGAGTCGCCACCGACCTTTATTAGGTGTGATCGGATCACCTTTGTTTTAATAAAACATTTCAGTTTACTAAAACGGGGTTTTTGGTCTACGAACATTCGAGAAAATAGGTTCGGGAGTCGGTTACGTGCGAGGAAGGATTAGCACCCTCGCAACGCCCAAAATTGGTACCAAATTGATTAATCGATGTCCTAATGTCGAAAAGTTTGAAATGATTTTTGAAATCTTGCTCTTTTTATTTTATTTTATTTTTTTTTAAAACAACTTGATCGAACAATGATATTCCCTTGTTCCGAAGGAATAGAATTTCACATCCAGCACGATTGGACGCGATAATCTAAGTCCTTGAATCCAAGATCGTCTCTGAAATTCTCCAAGTAGCCATTTTTGAAATCTTGGAAAGGGTATTTGCTCATTGGGTCATGCGAAAGAAAACACACCCAGCACGATTGGGCGCGATCCTTCGAACTTCCAAATACGCAAATATCACCCCATTTGAAAATAGAAAAATTTTTTGAAAGAATATCCACTTGTTCGGTCAAACAAAAGTCACACCCAGCACGATTGGGCACGAATTTTTGAATTCCCCAATTCACGAATATTACTTTCATGAAACCTTTTATTTTATGAATTTAGTAAACAAAACGAAGTGTTAGATTGTGATTTTAAAATTGATGATCTACATAGAATGACAAAAACGAGACAACATATAATGAAAAATGCAACAGTGAAAACAAAATTAAAGCAATAATATTAAAATAACAATAAAGAAATTTAAAACAACCCTATACTAGTGATAATAGAGGTAATAATAAATACAATGATAAAATAGTAATAATAGTATAATAATAAGTAAAAAATAATAGTGATACCAAATATATATAACATAATAATATAGTGATAATAATAGTAATACTAGTAAATACCATAATAATAATAATAATAATGGTAATAATATACATGATAATAATAATAATAATAATAACAATAACAATGATAATAATAATAATAATAATAATAATAATAATAATAATAGTAATAATAATAATACGAGATGTATATACATAAAATAATATAAGTGCGAGAATAATAATATAATAACAATGATAATATAACAATAATAATAAAATAATAATAATAAGAGTAAATATATACTCATGGCTAATAATACTAATAATAGTAATTAATAATAATAATAATAGTAATATAGTAATAATAATAAAATAATAAAGTAAATAACAATAATAATTATAAAATTACTAAAAAGGGGACCAAATTGGATAAAAACGTGAGTTTGGGGTCTATTTGAAATAAAATAAAAGGAGAAGGACTGATTTGCGACACGCGTGCGAGGAGGGGGACCAGAATGGCAATTATACCAGCGCCCTATGCGCTGCGTTTTGCGCAAGACTAAACTGGAACAGAAACAAACGTATCGGGGTAAATCTGAAAATAATGGAAACCTGATTTTAAAAAAAGAAAACGCGAGAGGACCAGGTGGGTAAATATCCCACTGTGCAGAAACACGCGGACCCTGGGTGAAGACGGGTCGGGTCACGGGTCAAGGGTCAAAACGACGCCGTTTCGGCCCCAGGGGAGACCCCCCCCAAAACGGTGCCGTTTGCTATTAGTATAAAACCAAATTTTTGTCCACATTTTCATTTCTTCCTTGGTTTTTTTTAAAAAAAATCCCTCACTCTCTCTCTCGTTTCCTCTGCAGGTTCGCAAGAGGGGCGATTTCCGGCCGCCGTCGATCCGCCGCGCCGGCCACCGCAAGCGGTGGCCGGAAAAGGTAAGATTTTTATATTTTTTTGTTTATTTCTTATTTTTTATCATCTATATATTTTTAGATTTTTACGAATGAAAAAAGGAAAATGAAACAAAACAAAATATAACGCGAAAAAAAAAGTAAAAACTAAACAGTTTATACCTTCGATCTTTTCGTTTATTTCTGATTTCTTGTATTCTCTTTTTTTTTAAAATCCTCGAATCTGTTGTTTTTTTGGTATTGATTGCCAATCGAAAAAAAAAATAAAATCCTCTTACATCATTCTCTTCCGTTTTTTATAACCGAGAAAGTAGAGATAAGATACAATAGTTTTTTTTTATTTTCCTTGTTGCTATCTGTCTTCTCCGGTTTTCTTGCAGATCGTGGGAAGCAAAGAGGAGTGGAGCGATGGTGCTGGTGGGGAACAGTGGCTAGTGCGCGCGTGAGTGGAGGCCAACGGCGCATCAGAGGGCTTGCGGCGCTAGGGTTTCCAACCCTAGCTTTTTCTGTTCCAAATTTTAATTATTTTGGGCCTTTTGGGCCACATACAAATTGGGTCTTGTAATTTAATGGGCCCGGGGTTAATGACCCGGGCCAAAAATTGGTGATTACACCAAGATTCTCAAAACCTATGCATTGAGATTTTAAAAGGGTATTTCATTATTTGGGATCAAACGGAAAATCGAAACCCAGCACGTTAGGGCACGATCTCTCGAATTTCCAAACATGAAATATTGCCTTATTTTTTAATTTAAGAAAATATGGATGAGACTTTGAAAGGATATTTAGTTATCTGGTCAAACGAAAAATCGAAACGCAGCACGTTAGGGCACGATCCTCCGGATTTCCAAACACAAAACATTGCCTCATTTTAAAGTTGAGAAAGCATGAATGAAATCTTAAAAGAATATTCGGTTATTCGGTCAAACGAAAAATTGAAACCCGACACGTTAGGGCACAATCTTCCGGATTTCCAAACACCAAACATTGCCTCATTTTAAAATTGAGAAAACATGAATGAAATTTTAAAAGGATATTCGGTTATTCGGTCAAACAAAAAATCGAAACCCAACACGTTAGGGCACGATCCTCCGGATTTCCAAACACAAAACATTGCCTCATTTTAAAGTTGAGAAAACATGAATGAAATTTTAAAAGGATATTCGGTTATTCGGTCAAACGAAAAATCGAAACCCAGAACTTTAGGGCACGATCTTCTGGATTTCCGAACATAGAACATTGCCTCATTTTAAAAACTTTGAGTGGAACGACTTTAATACTGGAACGATATTAAACCCAACATTTTCATAAGATACAATGGAATACTAATATGCAAAACAAGATATTCATCCATACATCAAATATTATAAATCATAAATCACAAATAATTACTAGTTACCAATTAACAATTTATCATCCATACAATAGCAATAATCATATGATTTAAAAGACACATATTAACGAGTAAAGATCAATAAGCTACATGATACGATAATTCTACAAAATCAACGTTAGCAAATTAATACAAAGTAAATTTTAAATAATGGCAAAGTAATCTAAAAATGTTTGAAACTAATAATTTTATGAAATGACTCAAAAATCAATGTAGTAATTTACAAATAATTTATTGATACAATTATCATAAAATATGTATACGTACTTTTATATATATATATATATATATATATTAAATTATATAAACAACTGTACATAGTATGAACTTGATACTATATGCACAAGAATAAGATAATTTTAATACAAATTATATATATATGTATATTAGGTAAAGGTTTAATTTAAAAAGTATGTAAAAATAGTGATGTGTAAAAGCATTTAAAAATATTATATAAGTCTTTAAATCAAAGGTATACGTAGAAGAGAATTAAAAAAAATAACAAAAATAATAATAATAATAAAACAAACTAGACAATAAAAATAATATTCCAAATTAACATGTTAAAATAAATATGAATACAAATTAATTAAGAAAAATAAAGTAGAATACACAGACTAAAATAGCAAATGACCTCAATTGGAATAAAACTGAATTAGAGAGGCAATTTTTAAACAAGTGATATTAAAGACAGAATCAGGAATCTAAATAAAGTATGCCTAAATGGTTAAGGATTAAAATAGTAAATATTCTATCATTCGAAACGCGGCATATTGACGGGACTAAACCAAAATGACACACAAATCATAGGGGTTAATTAGGAAATAATAGAAATTTATAATTGGCTTAATCAGAAAACTATACAACAAAAGGGGGACTAAATACAAAAATAACCCATCAATGCAGGAGCGCGCGGATCTTTATGGGACCAAATCGGGTCGGGTCGGATCTTGCCTCATACGGTGTCGTATTGAGGCTATTGTACTGAGCCCCATACGGCGTCGTTTTCTTAATAGCCATCAACCCCTAAAACTGAGTTAAAACGGATCGGCCATTTATTTTTAACAAAACCCTAGCCCTTTATGCCTTCTCCCTCAGCCGTAAAAGAAAATCCCTTTCGGCCACTACAAATGCCACAACAATCAGCGATTAGTGGCCAACTCAGGTCAGATCGTCCGATCTCCTTCAAACCAAAACTCGAGCGCTTGACATTCTCTGTCTCGAAGGACCGCTTTGCTCCGATTACGATGAAGAAAGCAGTCAGACGGTCCTCACTTCGCAGGTAAATCCCTTCCCCTTTTTTAGACTTCTATGCGAACAAGTAAAACAAACATTCAAAAAGAGCAGAAGAAAATAGAGTATCGAGGACTGAAAAATCACCTTTCAGAAAACTGTTTCTGATTTCTTTTTAGTTTTTTTTTTTTTTTTGTATTCAATATGCGTAATACAATGTGCGTAAAAAAATGGTACAAGAATTTGAAGGATTTTTATAGCCACCGAAAATACAAGTTTATTTTCTATCTATTTTGTTGTTTTTCTTTTTTTCTATTCTGTTTTTGTTGTTGTTGTGGTTTGATTTGCAGGTACGGAGGCGACGTGGCATTCGGCGCGGGGTGTACGAAGGTCTGCTGAAGGTACGAAGGCGCGTGGTGATGCGCATGAAGACAGGCGTGTGGCGTAAAGATGCTCTTGGAACCCCTAGGGTTTCTGCTTGCTGAAACCATTTGGGCCATTCGGGCCAGTTCTTGAATTGGGTTGAGGCTATGTATTTGGGTTTTGTAAATGGGTTAAGTTTAAGTTTAAACTTGGGCCATCTGTAATTGGTTTATTACTAGGCTTGTTAATTTGGGCTTGTAATGACAGAGGGACTGTTTTGGACTTTTATAATTTGTTTTTTTTTTAATTTCTGGTTGTTTTTGTTTTGGTTTTATTTTTTGTTTGGTTAATTAGTTATGGCATGGGCCCGGGCAAATTTTGCGCCCTACAGTCCTTATTTCATAAAATCACAAATTCATGCAATTAGTTCCCTACCCATGCTAGCCAACTTTCTCTTATTACCAAAGCAGCCCATATTTATCAATTATTTCACATTTTAACCATGAATTTTACATTTTTCACAAATTAATCCATAATTTGCATTTTCACTAAAAATCACTTAAAAACTTATATAACTATCATCAAACATTCAAAATCTATCATCAAACATCAAAATACATGCTTATTCATCAAGGGTAACTTTCTAAATCTTTAAAAAAATTTCAAATTAGTCCGTGGGCTAGCTAGACCTAATTGCAACGATATCAAAAACATAGAAATCATTACAAACGGGACAAAACGGACTTACAATTGAGCTAGGAAGATTGGTCGATTATAAAGCCCTAAAATGGCTTCTCTCCCTTATGAAAATCGATGGAAGATGATAGTTGAAGATGATCACAAATTTGTTTTATTTATTTTTATCATTAATAACCTAATTACTTAATTAACCTTTAAAACATATAAAAATTACTCAATTGCCAAGCCAACACATTCCACTAACTCATTAATGGTATAATTACTACATAAGGACCTCCACTTTAAGGTTCTATAGTTATTAGACACCTTTAGCTAATAGAACACAAGTTTTACACTTTACGCGATTTAGTCCTTTTTATCAAATTGAGCATTCAAACAATAAAATTTCTTAATGAAATTTTCAGAAAATCATATTATCTTGCTATAGAAATTAAAATAATAATAAAATAATTATTTCTACTTCGGATTTGTGGTCCCGAAACCACTGTTCTGATTTGACCAAAAACGGGCTGTTACATTATCTACAATTCCAATTGAGGAGATGACAAGTCTTGGCTATCGGAGCAGTTGACTCCACTGGTAGGCACATAGATGTATTCATTGGTAGAATGATACATTGCGTTGGACCCAAGATGAATTAATTCTGAATTCGTTTGTGAATTAATTCACTTAGACATTCATAATGTGCTTTTTATTTTTTAACTCTTGAGTTAGTCACTAACCATGCGTATGCAACTCATGTGCTTTGATATAAGTGGAGGCTTATGCTCTAAAGATGATCGAGTCAATAGCCGATATGTTGGGTACATGACTTGTGTATGGCATGGCTTTAATAGCAACATTGAAATTCATAGCTCAATTAAAGAGTTAACGATATCCTCTCATTGGCATTGTGTGGATTGATAAATATGGAATATGGCCATGGGTTGCTTGTTCTCAAACGAATAATTTATCATAGTCATTTGTTGGCATTGATCATATTAATCATTAAGAAGACATAATTGTGGTAATGAGATAAAATATGATTGTATTGAATGAACATATTTAACTCAAAGGAATCAAGGATATCATATAAGGGTAACACTGTAACAGCCCGGTTTAGACCCTAGTCGAAACAGTGGTTTTGAGACCACAAATCCGAGGTCGGAATAATATTTTAATATTATTTTCTGTTTTAATAGTATATGATTAAGCATATGTGAAAATTCTGTGTGAAAATTTTGTTGATTGTGTGCCGAATTATGAGAAAGGACTTAATCGTGTAAATTGTAAAAGCTGTGTGTTGATTGTTAAAGTGTTAATTTGACATGGCTTATTAAAGGAAAAGTTCTTATGATGATATTATACCATTAAATAGTTAATGGATGATAATGGCATGGCAATTGGTGTTATTATTAAGATTCATTAAGGGTAAAATAGTAAAATGTCAATAATGTTAATATTAATTAAAAACATAATGAATTAATGGATGCATATTCTCATCTCTTCCACCGAAATTAGAAAAGAAAGAAAGGGTTAGGAGCTTTGAAGGTTTCGGCACATTGAGTCCTTGATTGAGGTATGTTTTGAGCTCGATTTTTGATAATTTCTATGTTTTTGTGACCGTTGCTTAGTGTACTATCAAACCCATGCTTTAATTTTAGAATTTGATGAATATTTGGAGATGTACCATTGATGGATATGTGAGCTTTGTGTTGATAGTTGGTGAAATATGAAAGTTTAATGTTTGGTTAACATAGTTTGTATTTGAACTTTTGATGAAATTGGCTAATTTGGGCTAAATTGAGAAAAGTGAAAATTGAAGGACTAAAATGTGAAATAAATAAAATGTGTGGGCTTGTATTAGCATGGGAAGAATTCGGCTAAGCTTGTGTGAATAGAAATTTGGTGTATTTTGTGATTTGATAAAATAGGGACTAAAGTGTCGAAAGGTGAAATTTGAGGGCTATTTTGTAAAATGCCCAAAATATGTGTGTTTGGACTAAATTAAATGAATTGTATATGTGTTTGATTAAATGAGTTAATTTTGTATATGTATAGACCAAGAAAGGAAAGGTTCGGATCGAGATCGAGGCAAAGACAAAGTGCTCGATTAATCAACTGTTTCGATATTTCGACGTCTGAGGTAAGTTCGGATATAATACTAGTTGTAAACTATATCTATGTGATGTGAATTGAATGAATATATATATATATATATATATATATAACTATGAGATTAGAAATGCTATGTGCGAAATTGAATTAGAGGGCACTAAGTGTGTGAAATTAGAAACGAGACAGAGATTATTAGCACTGTGTGTGCGAAAAGATAGAAGCTTCAGCTTATCGAATTGGCACTGTGTGTGTGGTACCGATATAAGTTTGGTTTAACATATTGGCACTAAGTGTGCCGTGACGATTATGTTTCGGTTATGAAATTGGCACTAAGTGTGCGAATAAATCAAAGGAATAGCAAAGGTTGAACGAGAGGTAATATCGAGCAATTGAGTAGCATGAATGGTGAGTAACTATGTGTTGATCAAGGTACGTTTGAACCTATGTGGTTGATGATAGCCTTAAAAGTTGAATGAATAGATATTGAGCATATGGTTGAGATTGATGATGAGCCTAATTGTGCATTTATCTATGTGATGGTTTAATTATGTATTGTTGTGGTATTATTGAGAAATATGTACTATATTACAAACTTACTAAGCTTTTGAAAGCTTACTGTGTGATTTGTTTCTCTGTTTTACAATGTCAGTAAAGCTAGCTCGAATCCAGGGATCATCAGTATCTCTATCACGCTATCGGCAATCTATTTTGGTACTTTTGAATATGTGTATATTTGAATATGGCATGTATAGGCTAGTTGTTTTGAAACATGTTTGAAATGTGTAAATAGCCATGTGATGTGGCTAGATAAATGTTGGTTTTATGCATGAGTGATTATGGTATGTGAAGTATATTTTGGAATGGTTTGATGGCAATGAAATAGTCTTATGAATGGTAAGCTTAGTGATGGATTGATGCTATAGTGATATAGTGATAATGTGGATGAATCATGCTTGGTTTTACATGTGATTTAGCTGTGCTATTTGGTATATAAGTGGACATGACTAGAAATGAGATTGGATGGGATGATATGTTAATCATTTGACATGTATTTGGTTGCCAATTGTGTATGGAAATAGGCTTGTATTGTTTGTAGGAATGACCCAATTGTGGGTGGCATTTTGGCCTTGCAAATGGCCTATTTTGCATACACGGCCAAGGGACACGGGCGTGTGTCTCTGCCATGTGGCTCAAGGGCCATTTTGAAGTGTGCCTGGGCAGGTTACACGGTCGTGGCACACGGGCTTGCCTGGTGGCCGTGTGACCAAGTCAGTAGCTAGTTTAATTTCGCACGGCCATGGCACACTGGCGTGTTTGGAGGCCGTGTGGACAAGTCAGTAAGTATGCCCTATTTTGACACGGCTTAGACACACGGGCGTGTTTGAAGGCTGTGGGAGGCATACGGCCTGCCTACACGAGTGTGTGACCTCTGCAGTTTTGAAAAATGTTTAAATTTCTGAAAATTTTCGCGCGTGTTCGGTTCAGTCCCGACCTCTTTCTAACACGTGTTTAAGGTCTCGTAGACCTCAATAAGGGACTATATGATTATGTTGCGATACATTTTAATGATGATTGACTATGTTTTGTAAAATGAAGGTGAAATGTTTCGATTGTTTGGTAATGCCTCTTAACCCTATTCCGGCGACGGTTTCGGGTTAGGGGTGTTACAAACACACACATGACGAGATCATTAGACAAAGCAGTTAGATGAATTACTTTCGTAAAGAGTATAAAATAAGGAGTTTTCAATCATGGTATTTCTTGTGAACTGACTCCATGATTAAGTAATTGTGAATTATCTAAACGATGCTTCTGGACATAATTACAATTACTAGAGCTTAATTGTATATATGTTCGATTGGTTCCTCCGCTAGCTCAACAAAAGTTCGATCTGACTACATTTGAATTAGAAGTAAATTCTACGACTTTGGAAATAATTTAATTGAGTCGATTTATTTGATGCGAAATTAAATTGGGCGATCGTAAGAATTGTTCAACTAGAGAATTTGATTAAAGAA
The DNA here is from genome assembly GCA_005393395.2 of Gossypium australe. NCBI lineage: Eukaryota > Viridiplantae > Streptophyta > Magnoliopsida > Malvales > Malvaceae > Gossypium > Gossypium australe. The sequence continues at coordinate 53,578,041 of CM016623.1, read as the reverse complement.
TTTTCTTAAAAATTAATTTGGAAAATTTAAGTGATTTTTAGGAAATTCAATTTTGATCAAGTAAAACTAAATTAATCAAATTAATTAAAATTAATATGATATTTTGGAAATTAATTTTCAAGTCAGACAATTGACCCAATGGGTAATTGAACTTGAAAATTTGGACTTGAGATCGTAATTTGGGCCCAAAAGCCCAAAACTGAGACCAAGGCCCAAAAACTGGTTGAATCAGGTCTGATATGTGAAACCAGGTCGATGGTCCAACCACCGGTTGGGTCGTCATTGGCCCGAATCGAACCGGCAAAAATCGAACTAGCTCGGGTTGCCAGTTGCTGTGAAAATGGTATTCAGGTGGCCGGGAAATCGTCAGCAGTGGTGGGTCTTCGGTGGTTAAGTAGTGAAAGAATTCACTCTTATTAGAACTTTACTAGAGAATTTATAATATTATTTTAATATATTTAATATTAAATTTAATTTAATGCTTAACTTAATAGTATTATATTAATTTAATATTAAAGTGATTAAGTTTAATTATAATTGAACTCTTTAAACTCTTTCTATATAAAGAGAGCCTTGGGTCATTATTTACATATACTTGAATTCAAGAAAAAGTTGTAGAGAGAAAATTGTCTGAAGAAATTATTTTAAAAAATTTTTAGAGATATTTTTCCTATTTACAACTTGACCCAAAAATTTAGAGAAATTATGAAATTACCTAATTGGTAATTTTTGTGAAATTTTTTCTGATTCGAAGCGAACCTACACTCGGTAAACGTGAGTTTGAGGATAACAAAGAAGACTACTCGATTGAATCGTTCATCCAAGACAAATCGAAAAGGTACAATTTTGATTAAGTGTTTATTACTTTAGATATCACAACTAAGTTTTTGTTTTGGAATTTTTTTTAAAAACTTTGTTTTTCCTTAAATTTATTTTCCGCTGCGTTTTCCAAACCCGATTTTTCAACAGTCACACAGGTTGGCCACCTGCCCGTGTGATAACTATAGACTTAATATGCCAAATTATTACACGATCACAGTTAGTTCCACGGCCTACCACATGGCCGTGTGACTCAATGCTACATGGTTTCAGCCTGTCACACAGCCTGGCGACTTGGTCGTGTGACCCCTATTTGTATTTTTGCTCTTCTTTTGTGACATGTTTCAATTCAATCCTTGATTGATTCTGGGTTGATTTTGGAGCTTTCGTAAGCTCGATTTAAGTCAGATATTATATGTCAAGCATGTTTTGTTTTGAATGATTGAAATTTAATTAATTTTTTAAAGAATTTTTATTTAAAATTGCATGTTCCTGTTATGTTAATTACGGTAGCATCCCATAGCTCAATTTCGGTGACGAAAACAGGTGAGGGGTGTTACATGCCCTGTAGGACGCGCTTTTAGCTTGCTTGGTAGCCACCTCAATGGAAAATGCATCCTACAGGGCTCGCTTTCAAAGTTTTTTTGCCCCCAACTCTACCACAGATTTTAGACAATGAGGTTAATGATACTACTTTGGTGGAGATGGAGAAAAAGAATAAGTTGATTTTATTGGAATACCCCTTTGTTTTCCCTATGATTATGGTCTCAAACTTATGTATTAGGTTTATAAAGTATTCTCTTCCGGTATCATGAAACTTGAACTCGTGATCGCATAACCACTATCAATTGGGGGCTTGAGTTATACTTCAACTCGTGACCGCATAACCACTGTCAACTTGGAGCCCTAGTTATACTTCAACTCGTGATTGTATAACCACCATGAACTGGGAGCCTGAATTGCAATGCGATGAGCTTCTAAGGTGATGGTTCTATCCTCACATCGCAGATTAATTGTGTGGGTCTCCTAGTGCCATCGCATCACTGTGAACTCAAACATACCTTAAAATTATTACAATATCTACCTCAAACACAAATACAAATAATTTTTTTCTCCAAATTTTCAACACCCAACAAAAAAAACAAATGATTTTTTAGAAACAGAAAAAGTATTCTCAAGGAAAGCGCTTTATGCAAGACACATTTTTTTTTTCTCTCTAAAATTGACCTATTTACCTAAAAAGTAGAAAAATCGACCTAAATCACTAATTTTTTTTTTTTAAAATTGACATTTTTATCAAATTTGCCTAGTATATGTCTGCACTTTTTAAAAAAAATAATATATATTTATATTTATTTTAAGTATTTTATTATGTGTCAAACTCTCTTATATATAAATTAAGTTACATATACAAGTAACTTGAAAATTATAATTAAAATATCAATTGTAATTTTTAATAATTATATTTTTTACATTATTTTTCTTCGTTCAGATTGCCATAAATCTAGTATTTATATAAATTTTGTGATTAAACAATCGGCGTAAAAATTAAAATTTGGACCCAAATGCATGGACTTTAGTTATGATGAAAGTTCCATAATTTCAATGTTCTATTTTGATTAAACAATCGGCCTAAAGATTAAAATTTGGACTGAAATGCGTGGCCTTCAGTTATGATCAAAGCTCTGTCATCATTGTTGGTATTATCAAAATCACATTGGTTTCTACCATTAAACCATCCAACAAAATTGATAAATCTCATAAACAAATTATGAGAAAAGAAAACGTCCATATTCGACAGCACTTTATTTAAAAGAACAGTTTATTTTTATTTATTTTATAATTACAATATTTACGTGATGGTGAATGGTGATAGACTTCAAGATGAATTTGGGAACTCATTAGAGCCATTGCTTCATTGCTAGTTTTCACTTTCAAAGCTAACTTTTGAGTCATTTCACTACCTAAACTGAAAACCATTATTGGGTATCTTACGTTTTGGACAATTTGGGTGCCTTTGGCAGCTTTTAATGGAGTTTCTGCCAATGGTTGAGTCTGTTGGTTAACTTTTTTTTCCCCAACATTTTGGTGATTACTCTTCGGTTTTGAGTGTTTTGAGAGAGGAAAAATGATGAGTTTAAAGCAGTTTTGGACAAAGAAGACTTTGGTTGGGCTTGGCTTGGGGCAATTTCTATCTCTTCTTATCACTTCTACTGGTTTCTCTTCATCTGAACTTTCTAACAGAGGTTTATTTTCTTGATTTGGCTTTAACTTTTTTGCTAATTTTCTTTATTGTTTTGTCAATGGTGATCATCTGAAAATAAAGCCTTTAATGTTGACAACCTGTTGAAAGATTGAAAAAGATATATAATTCTATTAGCTTCATTTGATTTCTAGCTTTATCTCTTTACTTCATTTACTTGTTTGTAGAGCTTTACACTTTGTATATGTGTTTCTTTTGCTAATTGATTGCAAAAAATGCACTAGTAGATTTTTGAAACTTGTTGCCACTGCTTGTTCAAGACATTAGATTAAAAAAACATTCTTCTTTTTTTTTTTTTTTTTTTTTTTGTTAAACTATATTTCCTGGTTTAATTTAGATAATTTCTTCTTATCGTTCTTCTTGTTTTTACTCATTTGCCCATTAAATTTGAGATTCTATATTTCTTGTTTTAAAGCTAATTTTCCATATGTTTAGTGAGTGATCTCACACTTTTGATATTTATTGCTCTACTTTTATGCTTATCTTAGGAATCAATGCTCCAACATCTCAATCTTTTCTAAATTATGTACTCTTGACTGTCGTCTATGGAAGTATTATGCTTTACAAGAGGCAAGCACTTAAGGTATTTATTAGCTTTCACATCTACTGTTCTCATTTCAGCTTTAAATGGACTTTAAATATGCAGAATTTGATTGCATACCTCCATTTGGGATTAAATATTTAATCACCTGCAATGCTCGTATCTATAAACAGCATGTAAATGGGAACTTCTTTAAATTAGTTCCACGTGTAAACAAAATACTAGTGGTCATGAATGTAAAGAAGGCAACTAAAAAGGGTTTTTTTTTATGTCTAGTGAACAAAGTTATGTGTCTCTTGCTTCAGTTGCGATTTCTTAGATAGATGAATATGACTATTATTGGCTTACAAGTTCATGTGTGGTGCTGTTGTGCATAAGTGGAAAATAAACGGGTTAGCATGGATTTGAGGTAGTTTTTGTTCGTATTAACGCTCTTGGTGATGGATTTTTTTCCGTTATTTTTATTTTTGATGCCTTAAATCTGTGTTTTTTTTTTTTTTTTTTTTTGTGTGTGTGTGTGCAGGCTAAATGGTATTATTATGTTGTTCTTGGATTAGTAGATGTAGAGGCCAATTATCTTGGTAAGTCTGTCATGTTCTTCCAGTGAGCTTGGCTGATTTTCTATTTATCTTGTTGCATATGGTTTCTAGTTTTGTTTTTAAAAACTTTTTAACTTATATTCTTACTTAAAAAGTAAAAGAAATGAGGGACACGTCTGAAATATGGTGGATATTATTTGATTCATAGAGAAGTCCTTAGCAAAAGCTTATTCGCTTTATTTTGCTTTGTAAAACCTTCTTTTGCCATTCGGGACAGACTCTTAAATTCAACCAAGTTTACTTCATGTGCAGTGGTGAAGGCATACCAGTACACATCTATAACGAGCGTAATGCTGCTCGACTGTTGGTCTATCCCATCAGTCATGCTTCTTACCTTTATTTTCTTGAAAACAAAGTACAGATTCAGAAAGATAGCTGGTGTAATTGTATGTGTTGCTGGTCTTGTGATGGTTATTTTTTCAGATGTTCATGCAGGTGACCGATCAGGTAACTCCCAGGATTTGCTACATGTTTGTACAACTCTTTTGATCTGCATATTTAGGATGTAGTTGTGGAACTGCTCTTCCTGTTGCTCCTTTGTTTACTTTTAAAGTTTTGTCTAATATAAGCCACTGACATGCGGTCATCCTTTCCTGTGTTTTCATGGATTCTTTTATATAAACCACGTATTGTCATTTCTATATTTTAGTTTATTTTAAGGAATTAGGTCAATATGGGGCATATTCTGATATGAGAATTGCCAATGTGGGTTGTAGGAGGCCGTGACCCTCGCAAAGGAGATTTACTCGTTATTGCTGGGGCAACACTGTATGCCATTAGTAATGTCAGCGAGGTAATTACATTTACGTTGATCTGCAGAGGAACCTGGAAACTTTTTGCCCCTCTTATTAGTATCATGCATTTCAATACTGACTATCACAGAATATAATTTTTCTGTCTTTGTTTTTTAGTTACTAAGTTGAAATGTTAATTGTTCTGGTTTATATTGGAATCAAATTCAATAATTTTCAAGTCTTCCGATTTAAGTGAGCCCAATTGCTCATTTGATTATGCTATCTTTGCTGTGGCTCACTTCCATTGCTCTCTCCCTCACTGATCCCTGCCTCAAGTTTCTTTTTTTCAATTAACTGCTTGCTAGTGGAATACAGGCTTAGATAGTTTACGGACTCAACCTTACTGGGTTAACTTGCTTTCAAGACCGGTTATAGCTTAGAGTGCTGGCTGGTTGCTTAGAACCTACCTGCCTCTCTGCTTTGAATATCCTCATGTTGGAAATGGATTTTGAAATGTTAAATAGTTTTGTTTTATGTATGGCAAATGACTGGATATAAAATATTGAGGGCTCTCCTTCCCTCCCTCGGGCTCTCTCTCTCTAATTTTGTTTTATGGTTTGAAGAATGACCATTATTTGTAAATAAAGTTGCCTTAGCAACTTTTTTAGTCTATAGGCTGTAGCTTGTGTCTATGTTACTTAGACTTGGGTGTGAGTGTTGGATATGCAGATGTATCTCACACGGGTATGTTCAATTTTTCTTAAAAAATTTTCAAGTATTTGGATGATCATATCCGCACTCATTCAGAATATATGATGGACATGGATACTTAAATCAAAACAGAGTTAGAGCAACATAGGCTTGTACAATTATCAAAGCACTGTATTATCCTGTGTTACTCTCTCTCCATGTATATGTGTGTGTTTATATCAGTTATTATCGTTAGCATTCCCTACACTTCTTATCTGTTTGTTTCTTTGCAGGAGTTTCTTGTGAAGAACGCGAATAGAGTTGAACTCATGTCATTCTTGGGCCTCTTTGGTGCCATTATCAGTGCAATACAAATGTATCCTTGGTTTCTGTGTTTGATTGCTCTGAATTCAATGACATCCAATCATTACAGTTTATATTTCATTTTATGAAACTCATTTACGGTTTTCAATATTATGATTTCTCCTCAACATGCATATCCCTATCTACACAATGTTAGACAATTTGAAATATCCTGTGTTATTGATGCCATCAAGATTTTGTTAAAGTTCACAGATCTGTAGAATTCCAGAGATAGCTGATTAATGATATGATTTCTTCAATGCAATAATATTGTCAATCTACAACCCTTAAAAATGTCTATAGAAGCATAATCGAACGCAATGAACTCAAATCTATTCACTGGACGGCTGGTGCTGTAAGTTTGTTCAAAACGTCAAATCACTCCACCTTTTTCTTCTCGTGCACAAATAAAATATGTTTCTACCAATGTTACTACATCTCTTTATTTTCTTTGAAGTGCCTATGTCCAACATATATTCAGATATGGGCATGGGGATATGATTCTTCTAATATTGAAGGGCTCCGAAAATGTTGACCTGTGCCTGATATGTATTTGTAACTCACCCTTGAGTCTAAATAACATAGGTTTCTACAACTATCTTAGAATTATCATATGCATTTTGAATTCCGTTGCGTGGCAAGAAAGTTGCTTTTTCTTACACATGCTGCCTCTTAAGTATGCTCAAGTTTTTGTTTCCTTAATATACTTTATTTATTCTTTTTTTTCAGGCATTTCCATTTTTTGGATTTTCATTGGCCATGTTTTTGTTTTACTCATTTGTCCCGATGTTACTTAAGGTATGGGCTAAGCTCTGCGGCATCATTCTAATGAACTTCTTGAATCTAATATTTGGTGACAATATTTTGAAGTTTGGTTTTCTTCCTTGCAGATGAGCGGTTCCACAATGCTCAATCTCTCTTTGCTGACCTCAGACATGTGGGCTGTCATAATCCGCATTTTTGCTTACCATGAAAAGGTTGACAATCTGAATTATATATTTATATATATATATAGATATAGATATAGATATATAGATATTTAAAGCTGAGATTGAAATAACTTTGATAGACCGAGGATCAGTTTTCTGAAAATGGATATTGTTTTCAGGTTGATTGGATGTACTTTTTAGCCTTTGCTGCAGTAGCTGTTGGACTTGTTATTTATTCCGGGTAAGTAACCCTTTTTACTCCTAATTTGTTCTATATTACTATTGTGAACTATGTACTTCATTTCTTTGAAATATCGTGTCCGGTATTCATTTCTGGAACTTACTAAGACATGGATATGAGAATACAATCCTCCAAATATGTGAAAAAATCTTAGAAAAAGTTTGAGTATACTTGTGTTGGACATACACCTTTATCCAACAATTATGTTCGAGCCCAAGTAACTAACCGACTATTACCTTGGCTTGTAGAGCTTATGGAGGGGAATTTGTTTTGTATATTTGAAATTCATCATAATGTATGCAGGGGTGACAGGGAAGAGGATCAGCATCAATGCATAGCCGGTGTTGGTGACGAAGATGCTGGAAGAAGCAAGCATTTTGATGAGGAGGCTGGTTTTGATAACATCAATCGAGAAGCTATAGCCGGAAGCTCAAAAACAGGGGATACTAGCAAGCATGACTGTATCACTAGTGGCGAAAGAAGTGAAACTATTGAAAACAAGAACATCGGAAAAGATGTGCAAGGGAAGAAGTCATGATGTATTAGATTGTCACCCGAACTCTTCATTTTCTTAAAACTATTTATGTTTAAGCATTTCTTGTTCAACATACCAATGGCATAGATAACACCCTATGTCAAATACATATCGTATCCGACACTCAGTCCTTAGTTCGGATAACATAGATTACGCCCTCTAGAATGGGGAAGCTATCTACTATAGGACATGTATATAAAAAGGATCAGGGAGTGTTGGAGTTTTTGTATCAAAACAAAGAAAAACAGAACAAGAGAACTTTGAAAAAGATGAACAAAAAATGAACGAATCTCATCAGCATCATTTCATTCAAACTTGATAATATATCAATTACACAAGCATTTTTTGACGGTTACAAAAGGCTAACTATTCCTCTAGCACATTGACTAATACTTAGATTAGAATAAACAAAGAAGCTAGCTGATATACTAGCTATTAAATCAATATAAATCAATCAACATATCCTACTAAGCTATTTCACCAAAACACATCATATCCTACAAACTTAGCTATCACATTACAAAAGAACTAAACTAAGTTGCATAGGAACAAAATACACAAAATGTGCTGCCGCATTAGGACCAGCTCTATTTCTTCACTTCAAAACACTGTTGCAGCTTGATCAAGGCTTGGTTTGCAGCTGGTTTTCTGTTGCAATACAAGCCAAAGTTCTAACACTCCTCCTTGGACTGTATGCAACAAACACCAATCTTTCCCTTCAAAGTTTCAAACTTGGTAGCTCCTAATGGCTTGGTCAGAATATCAGCCAATTGAGCTTCTGAGCTGCAATGAACAAGGCTGAGTTCCTTTGATTGCTCAGCTTCTCGAACAAAATGGAATTTGATTTTAAAATGCTTAGTCTTACCATGGAAGACTAGATTTTTAGCAATAGCCACTGCTGATTGATTATCAACCTTGATTTCAGTAGGTTGACTTTGTTCTTCATTTAGATCAAACAAGAGCTTTCTAAGCCAAATGGCTTGATTAACAGATGCTGCAACTGAGATGTATTCTGCTTCAGTTGTGGACTGTGCAACAGTCTGTTGCTTCTTTGAACTCCAGCTGAAAACACTTGAGCCTAAAGTGAAAAAATAGCCCAATGTGCTTCTCATGTCATCAACTGACCCTGCCCAATCACTGTCTGAATATCCAACAAGCTTTAACTCCTCTGCTCTTCTAAACATAACAGCAAATTTCAAGGTTCCTTTAACATATCTTAGGACCCTTTTTGCTGCTGTAAGATGTGCAACATTGCAGCAGTGCATGAACCTCGAGAGAAGGCTTATTGTATACATGATATCTGGCCTTGTTGCTGTTAAATACAGTAGACAACCAACCAGACTCCTATACCCTTTTTCATCCACTCGATCATGCTCAATGGAGCTTGATAACTTTTCTCCCAATGCAGTAGGAGTGGTGACTGACTTGCAACTTTCCATGCAGAATTTTTTAAGCACCTTCAGTCCAAAAGCTTGCTGACTTATGAAAATTCCTTGCTCCTCCTGAATTACTTCCATACCAAGAAAGTATGTCATCAGACCAAGATCAGTCATCTCGAACACATCTTTCATCTGCTTCTTGAAATCTACAATCAACTCATCTCTGCAGCCAATGACAAGCAAATCATCAACATATAAAGATACAATCATCAAAGTCTCCCTTCCAGCTTTCTTAACATAAAGAGTAGGCTCACTAAGACTTTTTGAGAATCCTAGCATTGTCAAATGACCATCAATTCTTTCATACCAGGTTCTTGGAGCCTATTTTAGGCCATACAGGGCCTTCTTGAGCTTGTAGACCTTGTGCTCTTCACCAGGGACCTCAAAACCTTCAGATTGTTCTATAAAGATTTCTTCTATGAGAAAACCATTCAAAAAAGCTGATTTGGCATCCAAGTGATGCACCTTCCAGTGTTTCTGAGCTGCTAAGGCAAAAAACAGCCTTATTGTATCCAACCTTGCAACAGGTGCAAAGGTTTCAGAGAAGTTAATCCCTTGTTGCTGACTATACCCTTTTACAACCAATCCGGCCTTGTGCTTGTTCAGAAAACCATCTGCATTATTCTTGGTTCTGAACACCCATCTAACACCAATAATCTTTCTATTTTCAGGCCTGTTAACTAACTCCCAAGTGCCACTCTTCTGAATCATTCTCATTTCAGCTTCCATAGCTTCTTGCCAACAACTTTCTTTTGCAGCCTTATCATAACTAGCAGGCTCCACAACAGTCATAGTGCACCTTTCATAGATGTTTGCCAGAGTTCTGGTTCCTCTAACAAGTTCATCATCATAGCCATCTTCAATTAATCTTTCAGCTTCAGCTTGCTGCAGGTCAGGATCAAATTGATTTTCATCAAGTAAACTTGCATCAATTCCATCCCATTTTCAACAGCTTGCTTCACTAAACTTGACATCCATGCTCACTATAACCCTTTTTGTCACTGGATCAAAGACTCTATAACCCTTCTTCTCACTATTATAACCAAAAAACACCCTTGGCATGGACTTCTTTTCAAGCTTAGTTCTTTTCTCTGCAGGCACCAGTACATAACACAAGCAGCCAAATACTTTCACATGTGAAATCAATGGTTTCTGTGCAAACCAGGCTTCAAAGGTGTTTTGCCTTTAACAGCACTTGTTGGTAGCCTATTTTTCAAGTAAATAGCTGTGTTTACTGCTTCAGCCCAAAAAAATTAGGCATTTTAGCTTCAAATAGAAGGCACCTGGTCATATCAAGAACTATTCTATTTTTCCTCTCACAAACACCATTTTGCTGTGGTGTATAAATGGTGGTTAGCTGATGCTGAATTCCAGTTTCATCATATATCTTTTGGAACCTTTGAGATACATACTCAGTTCCATTATTAGATCTTAGGCATTTTAGCCTACAATTGGCCTGATTTTCAGCCAAGGCTTTAAATTTGCAAAAGCAGTCAACAACATCAGACTTTTGTTTTAGGAAGCTTACCCAGCAGAACGTAGTGCAGTCATCAATGAAAAGTACAAAGTACCTGCTACCATTTAAAGAAGTGGTCTTCATAGGTCCACAAATGTCTGTATAGACTAGCTGAAGTCTTTCTCGAGCTCTCCAAGCTTTGTCAACAAGAAAAGGTAGCCTGGTCTGTTTGCCAAGCTGATAGACTTCACACACTTCCTTCTTTGGCTCAATCTTTGACATGTCTTCCACCAGATTCATTTTCTGCAACTGACTGAGTGAATTGTAGTTTACATGCCCCAGCCTCCTATGCCATAAGGTTGCATCATCAGTCTGACTTGCATATGCCTTAGCTTGAAGCTGATTCACATCCACAATGAATGTTCTGTCTTGCATAGCCACTGTTGTTAACACTTGACCAGTAGCACCTTTGATCACACAAGTTTTACCTTCAAAAACTAAAGAATAGCCCTTCTCCAGTAGCTGACCAACACTCAGCAAATTTTGGTTAATGTCAGAAACATAAAGCACTTTAGAAATGGTTTTGTTACCTGATTTGGTGCCTATCACAGCATTGCCCTTTCCTTTTGCCTCCAAAAGTTCACCATTGCCTATTCTGACTTTGGACTTAAAGGTGGTGTCCAACTCCTTGAACATGCTCTTATCAGAAGCCATGTGGTGGGCACATCTACTGTCAACCAGCCAGATTTTGCTCACCTTGCTCGAGCTTGCAAAACAGGATGCTGAGAAAACATGCTCTTCCTGCACTTCAACATCTTCAATAGCCTGAGCTTGGTTTTGATACTGTGGTTGTGGTTTAGGCTTGTTTTTGCAAACTTTTTCAATGTGACCAAATTGTTTGTAGCCTCTACACTGAATATCAGGTCTGAACCAACAGTATTTTTCAAGGTGAGTGGTTTTCTTACAATGCACACAAGGTGGAAACTTCTTCTTGGTAGTCTCTTTCTTCTTCTTTTCTGTCCAAGGTTTCTTGCCTTTGAAATTTGAGGTTGAACTTGTGCCTTCTCTGCTTTTGACTTGAAAGGCTCCCTCAAGGTGCTCTTCATTTCTGATGGCTCTTCTTTGCTCTTGAGCATAGAGAGCATTTATCAGTTCAGTCAAGGGAATGGTTGATAGGTCCCTTGAATCCTCCAAAGAAGAAATTTTTGCTTCATACTTCTCTGGCAAGATTGTTATGACTTTCTCAACTACCCTTTGATCACTGAACTCATCCCCAAGCAGTCTTATATTGTTGACAGTAGCCATGATTCTGTTAGCATACTGCTTAATGGTTTCTGAGTCCTTCATCTTCAAATTCTCAAAGTCCCTTCTTAGGTTGATTAGTTGCTGCTGCCTAGTCTTGTCTGACCCTTGAAACTCCTCCTTGAGTTTATCCCAAGCCTCCTTCGGTGTAGCACAGGCCATTATCCTAGTGAAGATAACATCTGAGACTCCACTTTGAAGGCATGACATGGCCTTGTACTTCTTAGCACGGTCTCCACTATGCTGCCTGATTTGAGCAATGGTCGGGTTGGCTCTCAATGGTGGTGATTCAGTGTCATTTAGAACAACATTCCACAAGTCATTTGCCTGCAGATATGTTCTCATTTTCACTGCCCAAATATTGTAGTTTTCACCAACAAAAACAGGTAGAGGAGGTGGTGAGAAACTCATGTTTTACAGCAACCAAAAAATTCCAACAAAAATAGCTTCTGCTTCTTGTTTCACACTCGATCAGCTTAGAAACAATGCACAACCAAGGCCCTCAAAGACAACAGGCTCTTGATACCATTTGTTGGAGTTTTTGTATCAAAACAAAGAAAAAAAGAACAAGAGAACTTTAAAAAAGATGAACAAAAAATGAATGAATCTCATCAGCATCATTTTCATTCAAACTTGATAATATATCAATTACACAAGCATTTTTTGACGGTTACAAAAGGCTAACTATTCCCCTAGTCCATTGACTAAAACTTAGATTAGAATAAACAAAGAAGCTAGCTGATATACTAGCTATTAAATCAATATAAATCAATTAACATATCCTACTAAGTTATTTCACCAAAACACATCATATCCTACAAACTTAGCTATCACATTACAAAAGAACTAAACTAAGTTGCATAGGAACAAAATACACAAAATGTGCTGCTGCATTAGGACCAGCTCCATTTCTTCACTTCAAAACACTGTTGCAGCTTGATCAAGGCTTGGTTTGCAGCTGGTTTTTTGTTGCAATGCAGGCCAAAGTTCTAACAGGGAGACACGGCAGCAAAGTTTGGGTTGACTTTTTCATTCAAAATGTTTGAATAACGAGTAGTTTGGGGGCATTGCTCATTTAGTTTTATTTTAATGCCTTCACCCTTTTTAGGTCAATCGCTCCTAATTGCATTGTTGTGTGCTTTGAAATTCTATTGAAGAGGCGTTTTTCCTCATGATTTTAATGCAAAGTCACCCCTTGAAGGCAAAAAGCGGGGAATTTCTATCTTAAAAAGTTTTAAATTTATCAAGTCATATCTCACGATTGGGGTTGTAGATTCGAATATTCATATTAAAATTACTATTCGTTGTGGATTCACTTTTTGGATATCCATTATCACCCATAATTCAAATTTGAATCTATTGATTAGTGCTAAAAAATACATAAATTTTGCTTTTAACAAGCTTTGAATCCAAGACTTGTTATATATACTAGAAATTTCGTTACACACGTAGGTATGTGAGAATCACGTATTTAAAATGCATGAATACATTTGTAGATAACATAAAATAAATAATGAAATGATATATTTGAAACTAGTACTAATGCATATGTGGTATATACTAGATGTTACTTTATTTGAAATAGCAATGTTGAAAGAGTTTATATTTGGTGTTTTGGATTTAAATCACATTGTAAGCATGAATTATTTTCTAAATTTTATATAAAAAAACAGAAATATTTTTAAATTAATATTTATTTTTTTTGTTAAAATAAAGACATTTTAATAATTTAATAACTGAGTTGGGACTCGATTATGGGCGACACTAATTTAGCCAAAATTATAAAATCATGTTTGAACCATCAATACTCCTCTTAAACTTAAATTGTAATCTATGCAAATTAATAAATAATGTATAAAAATAATAAAATTAATTTCCAAAAATAAATATAATAATTAATAATAAAATTAAAGTAATTATTTAAAATATGTTTAGTTTTTTTATCAAAAAAAGATATCTTCTTTACCATCTTCTTCTCTTAAATTTTATATAGCTTCTCTTAAATCTTATTCTTTTGTATTTTGATTTACCAGAAGCGGAGGAAGAATTAGTAGCAGGGTATCAAACCGAATATTCAGATATCAAATTTGGTTTATTTTACGTTGCTTCTTATCTAAATCTATTACTTTCTTCGTTATTTGTAACAGTTCTTTACTTGGGGGGTTGGAATATTTCCATTCCGTACGTATTCGTCCCTGAGCTATTTGAAATAAATAAAATAAATGGAATCATTGGAACGACAATTGGTATCTTTATTACATTAGCTAAAACTTATTTGTTTTTGTTTATTTCTATCGCAACACGATGGACTTTACCTAAATTAAGAATGGACTAATTATTAAATCTCGTGTGAAAATTTCTTTTACCCATTTCTCTCGGTAATCTATTATTAACAACTTCTTTCCAACTTCTTTCACTGTAAAGAAAAAAAGAACATGAGATTCATGACTTGGTTCAAACAAGAGAAATAAACAAACATAAAATTATTCATAGATATCCGAGCAGCAAGGTACATTGGTCAAGGTTGTAAATCTAACTAAACAATAAGACAAATTGGAATCCTTAAATTTTCCCATATCTCTTTTATTATTTGATCAACTCAATTATTTAAATTACTTTAAATAAAATTTTAATTAATATTTATAAAATAAACATTATGTTATAAATTTATTTTAATTATATTTAGTACATTTTATGTTATAAAAAATAGTATACATGTATGCTTAAGAAAATAAAATATATCAAATTTTTTATACAATATTTTGAGCAAAGGATGGAGGTAGCACGATTTAAACTCATGCCACACAGGTGCTTAATAAAAGCTTTAACTACCAACTCCATTTTAAGTCAAGACAAAATATATCAATTGTTATATATATAAAAATTGGTTGGTGAGGATGGTGTCACTTACATGGATCATGCAGCCATGCCTGGGGTGGCCACAAGTTACTTTCGTGACCTATTCTCCTCGTCTGATCCGGGAGATTTTTCTCATTTATTGGGGGTATTGATGTTTGCATTACTCCTTCGATGAATGAAGGTTTGATGTCCGCATTTACTCTTCAGGAAATTCGGTCTGCTCTCAATAGGATGTCTCCTTTGAAAGCCTGGTAGGAATGGTTTCCCGGTCTTGTTTTATCAAAAATATTAGCATCTCATCAGCCCTGATGTCATGAAGTTTTGTCTAGGGGTGCTTCGAAGGGATATACCTTTCTCTGACATCAATGGTACGAATCTTGTCCTCATTCCTAAACTGCCCAATCCAACGCATATGTCACAATTTTGCCCAATCAGCCTTTGCGTGCTCTACAGGATTGTTTCAACGGTACTTGTGAATCGGTTTAAGCAGGTGTTGGATGTCTGTATTGACGAATCCTAGAGTGCGTTTGTTCCCAACCGTTTTATCATTAATAACTTACTAATTGCCTATGAAGTGATTCACTCCTTTCGGAAAAAGCAATATGGTCAGAAAGGTTCTTTTGCGCTTAAGCTTGATACGAGCAAGGCACACGATCAGGTTGAGGAGGGTTTTTTGGAGGCTGTTATGCTTCGGATGGGGTTTTGTTCTACTTGGGTGTCATTGATCATGCTTTGTGTCAGCACGGTTTCTTATTCTATGGTATTCAATGGATGTTTGAATGCACCTTTCCTGCCATCGAGAGGCTTCTGCCAAGGTGATCCCCTGAGTCCCTTTCTTTTTCCTTTGTGTGGGAATGGTCACTCTGCTTTGTTCCGGTTGGCCTTGAGGGAGGGGGTTTAGGGGGTATTCGTATTGGCCGATCTGGTCCACATGTCACCCATCTCCTTTTTGCGGATGACTATGATTTTTGGGCTTGCTACTACAGAGAGCGCTGCCACGGTCAGTCTATCCTGCACGAGTATGAGAGATGCTCTGGACAATTCGATTAATTTTAATAAGTTCACAATTTATTTTAGCTCCAATGTTGTTCCTTCGGATGGCGCTCTTATTGGTTCGATTTTAGGGCTGTGTATCGTCCATCATGCAGACAAGTATTTGGGTATCCCCTCCATGATCGGGAGGCGCAAGCGGGAGACTTTACAACACTTTTAATGATCGTTTCCGACGTAGCATTGATGGGTGGAATTTGTGATACCTATCTCAGGGAGGACAGGGTGTCTTTATTAAATCGGTTTTGCAAGCAATTCCTACGTTCGCAGTACAATGCTTTTTGTTTCCTATCTCTCTATGTGGTGACCTCGAGGCTATTATGAATAGGTTTTGGTGGCAGAAATCGGGGAGCCATAGAGGAATTCCATGGTGCTCTTGGGCATCGTTGTGCACCTTGAAAAATGAAGGGGGTCTGGACTTCCGTAATCTGGCAAAATTTAATATTGCGCTTCTGGCAAAGCAAGGTTGATGTCTTTTAACAAATTCAGGTTGCCTTATGAGTCGGGCTTTTAAAGGTCGATACTTCCCTAATGTGGATTTTTTGCGGGTCATCGTATACCTGGCGTAGCATCTGATGCTCTTGAGGTTTGTTGGAGAAGGGCCTTGGATAGAGGGTGGGCACTGGACACTCCATCTCTATTTGGAATGATTGTTGGCTTCCAAGGACTAGTACCTGTCGTATAGAAAACACACCTGTTAACACTTCAGTTACTTGGGTAAGCGACTTGATTCGACATGATTCGGACCAATGGAATGTTACCTTAATAAGAGAGTTATTTTCCGACGATGAAGCTGCTCACATCATCTGTATTCCTCTATCTCGTTTTGCCTGAGATGACATGGTAGTTTGGAAAGGGGATTCGACGGGTTGCTATTTTGTACGTAGTGGGTAAAAATTTCTTCGATTGCCTGTACCTCTCTCCCCATTACCATCTACCCTATGAGTCCCCGAGATCTATTTACAAGGTTGTGGAAGGCCCGTGTCCCTCCTCTATCGCTCACCAGCTTGCGTCTTTGGGGGTTTCGCTGGCCTTCGGATAGATTCTGGGTAGAGGAGGTACCTTTCTAGGTGGAACACGCAGTTGCTGCAGAGACTGAGTGGGTCGACCCTCCTCTATAGGTTTCTCGGTTTGTACTTTGCCGAAGTAGATCCTTGCTATTGATTCGTCCTACTTCGCCCTTGACTTCTCCATTGTCATTCTCATCTTTGTCGCCTCTTGTACATTGGGGATTTTGGCTTCTATCAGCTATCTTTCTGGCTGCTTTCTAGGGTTTTTGTTTTGGTAGTATTGGGTTGCGTCTAAAGGGTCTGTTGGACTCCTGTTGTTTTTGTTTTGGCTTATGGGGACTTGGCTCGTGTCATTATGTATTCATTCTATGTTTCAATAAATGGAAGCCTTTTTTTCAAATAAAATAATTATCATTCTATTATAATTTGCATTCTTTTATTAATGATATACATAAACCTTAGAATATAATATATACAATTAGCATTATATGATTAAGGTATGTTATTAATTGTTTACCGATATACAACTATGTTATTATATTAATTTGTTTAAAATTCTTACATTTAAGTTGTTAGATATATATAAATTGTTGTGAAATCGTTATGTTTAATTTGTTTGTATTGTTATTTACAAGGGCGAAGTTTAAAAAAAAATTTGGGGGTGAGATTAAATTATATATTTTTATGAGAGTTAAAATGCAATTTTACTCTTGTATTGACTTATATCTTTATAGTTTTCAAAAGAACCATATATTAACTTAAGTATTGGAAAAAGGGGAAAAACTAGAATTTTATTTTTTTTTCAAAACAAGATCTTTGTGTGATATTTAAAGTAATAAACACTTAATTAAAATTATACTTTTCGATTTATCTAGGATGAGCGCTTCGACCGAGTAGTCTTCTCCACTATCTTTAAGCTCACATCTGCCGAGTGTGGGCTCGTTTCGACTCAAAAAAATTTTCACAAAAATTACCAATAGAGTAATTTCTCAATTTCTCTAAACTTTTGGGTCAAGTTGTAAATCAGAAAAATATATTTAGAAATTTTCTAAAATAATCTACTTAGAGAATTTTCTCTTTATAACTTTATCTTGAATTTAAGTAGGTATAAAATAACGACTCAATGCTCTCTTAATATAGGGAGAGTTTAGAGAGTTCAATTATGATTAAGCTTAATCACTTTAATATTAAATTAATATAATATTTAATATTAGAGTAAATTTAATATTAAATCTTATTAAAATAATAGAATATTTTTCTATAAGATAAACATTAAATTAAATTTAATATTAAGATAATCACTTTAATATTAAAATATTAACATAAATATTAAATTTAATTTAATATTAAACTATTAAAATAATATTATTTTTGGAATAGTTAATTTGAAATAAATTTTTTTGATAGAGTCCCAGTAGGAGTGTAACTCTTCCACTACTTAACCACCGAAGACCAACTATCATTGGCCACCCGGACGCCGCCGTCACAACCACCTATACCGTCGTGTCCAATGATGCAGGTGCGACATCCTTACGACACCCCGAGCTGATTCGGCTACTACCAGTTTAGTCTAGGTTAGTGATGACCCAACCGGTCCGGTCTAGCTACCAGTTAGACCGTCGACCCGATTTCACATATCGGGCCCGGTTCGACCAGTTTTTAGGTCTTAGTCTCGGTTTTGGCCTCCTGAGCCTAATTTACGATTTCAGATCTAATTTTCAATTTCAATTACCCCTTGTGCCAATTGTCTGACTTAAAAATTAATTTCTAAAAATATCATATTAATTTTAATTAATTTAATTTTACTTGATCAAAATTAATTTTTCCAAAAATCACTTAGATTTTCCAAATTAATTTTTCAAGAAAATTTTTTAGTTGAACAATTCTCACGACCACCTAATTTAATTCCACATCGAATAAATCAACTCAATTAAATTATTTCCAAAGTCGTAAAATTTTCTTCTAATTCAAATGCAATCTGGTCGAGCTTTTATTGAGCTAGCAGAGGGACCAATCGAACATATACAATTAGACTCTAGTAATTGCAATTATGTCTAGAAGTATCGTTCCGATAATTCACAATTACTTAATCATAGAGTCAGTCCACAAGAAGTACCATGATTGAAAACTCCTTATTATATACTCTTTACGGAAACAATTCATCTAATTGTTTTGCCTAATGACCTCGTCGTGTGTGTGTGTTACCCTCATATAATATCCTTGATTCATTTGAGTTAAATCCGTTCACTCAATACAATCATATTTTATCTCATTGTCACCTTTGTGTCTTCTTAATGATTAATATGATCACTGTCAACAAATGACTGTGATAAATTGCTCATTCGAGAACAAGCAATCAGTGGTCACGTTCCATATTTATCAATCCACACAATGTCAATGAAAAGATATCATTAACTCTCTAATTGAGCTATGAATTCCACTGTTACTAGTAAAGCCATGCCATACACAAGTCATGTACCTAACATACCGGGTATGGGCTTGATCATCTTTAGAGCATAAGCCTTGACTTATATTAAAGCACATGAGTTGCATACGCATGGTCAGTGACTAACTCAGGATTTAGGTAAATCACACCATGAACGTCACAGGTGAATTAATGTACAAACGGATTCAGAACTAATTCATCTTGGGTCCATTCCAATGTATCATTATACTAATGAATACATTAATGTCTCTACCCGTGTAGTCAACTGCTCCGATAGTCAAGACTAGTCATCTCCCCAATTGGAATTGTAGATGACATAATCCTTTCCAGTATTTGAATCAAACGCTCACTTTAATTATTTTACGAGATTACGGACTCATTTAGATTATCTACTGAAATAAGTTGTCTTTCTCACAATGTAAACGTTTTTACAATGTCACTTATCTACAATTTGAACTTAGACAAAATGAGCTAATATTTACTTGTCACAATTTCGCTCTGCATGCAAAATATAGAAGACAGAAATATAGAAGACATAATAGTGAAATGTGAAACTAACTTTATTTATTTATTTATTGTTCAAATAAATAGAAAACAAGTATATGTTTAATACAATTAAGGCACATTTCCCAACAAAATAACTATTTTCCATTTGGAGGGGGCAAACCCCTATTACCCCTCCCTTTGCCCTCGAATATTTACCTATTTTTGCTAATTTATTTTGTCTTTATTTATTGTTAATTATGAGTAAATTTTATTTAAATTTAATT
The DNA here is from genome assembly GCA_005393395.2 of Gossypium australe. Classification (NCBI taxonomy): domain Eukaryota; kingdom Viridiplantae; phylum Streptophyta; class Magnoliopsida; order Malvales; family Malvaceae; genus Gossypium; species Gossypium australe. Next base: position 53,557,995 of record CM016623.1, on the reverse strand, counting down.
TTTTTATTTTATATTATTTTTTAAATTTTAATTTTAGCAGATTCGAATTCGGATTTTTTCATATTCAAATATATAATAAAAAATATTAAATTCATATTTTTTGCGAATTTGGATTCAGAGAAAAATATTCAGATAATTTACAAATAACTGTATATTAAGATTTTTAGATAAATATATAGATTCAAATAATCCAAAAATTACAAATATACAATCCGCTGCTATTTTATCTTCATCCATCCATCTTTTTGCAATTCATCTTCCATTTTATTCCTACAATTTCATCAATCTATTCTTCTTCTCTTGTCATTTTTTTCCATTAAATTTGGTATAATAGTAAGTTTACACTTTAACCCCCTTAAAGCAATTTTTTAACTTTGCCCCTAGTACGATCGATATCAATTGATACCAATTACCATGATCTAAACCTAGAAAAAATCTAGAAAAGAATCTAGACATGGTGGGACTTGCACCTATGACACCATGACCTCCAAAGTCTCAACTTTACCATTTTAACTAAAACATCATTTATTTTTTACATAACATTTTTTATAAATATATTTTTATATAAAATTTTCACCTATATTGTGAGTGTCCACAATCTAAGTGTACCTCCGACATTACCCCATACAACATTCTGCTGTAATCTGTCCTTCTTAGCTCGTTTAAGGTCACGAAACCGAGCCAGTAGAACCTGAATCCCTCCTACTTTGAGCCATGTTCTTATCACGTTTTTCCCTCTCCAATCGTTTAATTTCCTCCACAATCTTAGCATTTTCTACCAAGGTCTCAAACACCCTCTCTTGATGCGGTGCAATCTGAACCTTTAAATTATACCTCAACCCATTCTTAAACCGCAGGATCTTATCCTGCTCAGTAGCTACCAAAGCCGGAGCAAAATGGCTCAACCTAAGAAACTTGGCAATAGTCCTATTGTCATGAGCCAAAGTGCAAAACCTGTGACCATGGCACAAGATGCGGCCCATGGGGGTCTATCGATTAGATGATGAATATTTAGCCCACGAGAACTGTCCCGATTCAAAGAACTGTTGGAGAAGTCTGTCAGATTAAAGCCGAGTTAGCCCGATAATGAAGATATAGTAACTTAGGCTATTTTTAGTAAGTTGAGGAATCATATCTTGCAGATTTGATTTGATATGATGTAATCTTGTAAATCCCTAAAATGAAGGGATAGGCTAATCTCATCTGTCAATGTAATTTGATCTGGACCATCGGTTTTGGGGGAGCTCAACTATAGATAGAGAGCCTCTCCCTCATTTGTATGTCATCCATTGTAAGTTGAATTCTTAAGAGTAATAAAATTCTTTGAGCATTTACTCAAACATTTTGTGTGCATTCTTTCTTTGGCTTTCTGTTATTCATTTGTATCTTCTTTTAGCACAACCGCTTCCGCTATACAAGTTGGTGACTTAGAGAATTCTAAAGGAATCCTCACTTTTGGGAGTAAAGGCTGACTTATGCGAGTTTGGAGCGAACAGATCGGCTTAGACTGCACGGATCGCGAGACGAAAGATCTAACTCCGTGACAAGTGGTATCCAAGCTATTGGTTCGAAGGCACTATTGGGATGTCGAAAGAAGTTGTTGATTGAATGAGCCAATGTAGACCCGTGAGAGAGCCAGAAAAGCAAGTCGCTCGAGACATGCTGACAGCTTTGGAAAATCGAGTGGTTAATCTCGAGGAGTCCGTAGAGAAATCAAGGAGACGTTTGAGTTGGTCGAGGGACGCACAGATGAGTTTGACTCAATGGAAGAGCAGTCGGAGATTTTGTGTTGGGTTCTCTCGATGCCAATGCAGAAAATATGAATAGATTAGTCAATTCCACTACGGAAAAGCTGGCAGAGAGGGATGAGAATCTCGAGGACATGGTGTTAGCCATGAAAAAAGAAATTGAAGAACTTAAGGGGGAGCTCACGATTTATAAAGCTGCTTTGAGTAATGGGATATTATCTTCAAGGCCGAAGTAACAAGCAATGGATGTTTCCAAACTAGAGAAGTTCAAGGGTGAAAGGTCCGCATAGGGATGCGGACAACTTCTTGTGGGAAATAGAGCAATACTTTTGAGCAATGGGCATCGAGGATGATGCCATTAAGGTAAACATTGCTTCAATCTATTTTACTGATGTGGCTCTCTTGTGGTGGTGTCGTAGGTCCATGGATGAGAAACATGGTGGGAACACAATTGGGACTTGAGAGGAGTTCTAAAGAGAGTTAAAGAAGCAGTTTTAACTACAGTATGCCGAGAAGGAGGCTCGGGCTAAGTTACGTCGTCTCATGCAACAAGGCACTGTTCGAGGGTATGTTCAGGCATTTAGTGAGTTGATGCTTCAAATCTCTGACTTGAGCGAGAAAGAAATGTTCTATTGGTTCGATGATGGGTTAAAGCCGTGGGCAAAGCATGAGTTGTGTAGGCAAGGAATCATCGAACTTACTGTAGCCATGGCCGAAGCAGAGTCCTTTGTTGAGCTTGGTCCAGCAAAAGACAAGTTTGAGTCGTCTAAGCCCATTGGAAAGGGCAATAGTGAGAGAAACCATGAGGAAGATGAAGAGGGACATAGCGATGATGGCAACAGTATCGATAGCACAAGTGGCAATGGGAAACCACGAGATGTGAAGCGGGGATTCAACAGCCCAAGGGGCAATGAGAAGAGGATAAAATGCTTTCTTGTCAAGGACCACACATGGCGCGAAAATGTTCGAAGAAATCGATGATTTCGGCTATCAAAAAGAAAGATGAGCCAAAGGAAGAGGCGAAGCCTATTGAGGGAAAGACATCGAAGGTCAACTCGATGGCGCTTATTCCTAAGAAAATGAATGGTGAAGAAGGGTTGATGTTTGTGGACATCAACATTGCAGGTCAGAAACAGAGTGCTCTTATTGATACGGGAGCATCAAACTTGTTCATATCAAAAAAGGCTACAAAGAAGCTTGGTCTATCGATTAAGAAATCAAATAAGAAGATCAAGACAGTGAATTCCAAGGAGACCCCAACTATAGGAGTAGTTCGTAATGTGAAGCTACAAATCGGTGAATGGAAAGGCAAGGAAGACTTTGAGGTAATCCAATTAGATGATTACGATTATGTACTAGGCTTAAACTTCCTTAACAGGATTCAGACAGTTCTGTTTCCATGGGTCGATCAAATTCACATTGTCCTTGGTCCATTATCAAATATTGTTGTGCCAGTGTATCGGGATATGAAGGTTGGGACCAATGTGTTGTCATCAATCCAACTAGTCGAAGACGTTTCGTATGGGAGAAACATTAGTTCGATAGAATAAAATGCTACGAAATCCCCTTCAGAAAAGTTAGTAGAGCATGATACCAATATAAGACCTGTGGAGTCAACTGTGGAGCCATCTCCTTTGGGGAAGGTGGATTGTGTATCGGACTTCGAGGGGAAAGAAACGATGCAAAAGCAGTCGAAACGAGTAAATACTGCTAGTAAGGTACATTGCAAACACTATGATAGTGTCTTGAATTCTGACTTGTTGGCTTGGCAAGGTCGTAAGGGCCCTTTCAAAGTTCTTAAGCAAGGAGGCCGAGGGACTGTGGGCGGTACGAAACTAATATGTAAGAATCTAGGGGATTCCAATGGGAACAAGTCAAAATTGGGGTAAGTTAGACCAGAGACTTCTTGCCAACAAGATGTACCAACGAGTGCAACGGTTCAAGTTAAGAGGCGAAGGAAGTCGAGGCAAAGGTTCCGAAAGAAGGGACAACCCGATAGCAAGACAAGTCGGGGAGAAGCCAAGGCAACGAGAAAGTTCCAATGTGAATCAAGTCAGTGCCATTCAGAAGTTGCAACGAGGGTGTTGCGAGAATGGGTGGGGGAGAATGTCACAGGCCAAAGTGCAAAGCCCATGACCATGGCACAAGATGCGCCCCATGGAGTTCTATCAATTAGATGGGGAACATTTAGCCTACGAGAACTGGCCCGATTCAAATAACTGCTGGAGACGCCTGTTAGATTGAAGTTTGGTTAGCCCGATAATGAAGATATAACAACTTAGGCTATTTTTAGTAAGTAGAGGAATCATATCTTGTAGATTTGATTTGATATTATGTAATCTTGTAAATCCCTAAAATCAAGGGATAGACTAATCTCGTCCGTCGATGTAATTTGATCTGGATCGTCGGTTTTGGGGGAGCTCAACTATAGATAGAGAGCCTCCCCCTCATTTGTATCTCATCCATTATAAGTTGATTTCTTAAGAGTAATAGAATTCTTTGAGTATTTACTCAAACACTTTGGGTGCATTCTTTCTTTGGCTTTTTGTTGTTCATTTGTAGTTTTTTTTGGCACAATCACTTCTGCTATACAAATTGGTGCCTTAGAGGAATTCTAAAGGAATCCTCACTTTTGGGAGTAAAGGCTAACTTAGGTGAGTTTGGATCGAACAGATCGCCTAAGGCCACACGGATCGCGAGATGAAAGATCTAGCCCCATGATACTATCACCCTGTGTCAGCTCAACGAACTCCAGCCTACGGGCCTCAACTTACCTCATATCCACATACTTCTTCTAAAAGGCCTCTTGAAAATATTCTCATGTTAGATGTTTAGCCTGAGTATCTCTCACCACTGACTGCCACCAACAATATGCCTCATCTCTCAATAAAGACACTATACCCTTTAACTTCTGCTCTGGGGTTTCTTTATAAAAAATTTATATACATTATGAAAATTACTACTCATAAGAATTCTCTTTATGATTAATTTAATGATTTATGTAAGTAAATTGTCTACTATTTATTTATTAAGTAATTTAGTTGGTGAATAAATCTTATATATATAATAAATATAAATTAAATTATTATATTTGCTTGTGTCATTATATGTCACAACTATTATTTAAAATTATGATTAATTAAATTTTTATCCTTGAAATGATAGTATTTTTACTTTGACATAATGAAAAAGTTAATTATGTTTACCTCTTTTGTGACTTTGAATGTAATTTCTCTTTATTTAGTTAAATTATTTTTTTAACGTAAAAAATTGATTAAATTATTATGTTGGATACATTTTAAGTACTGTTTGAATGATATATTTTATAATTTTTAATTTACATATATTTATTTTAGATAAATAGAAATAAACTACTATATTCAATAATTCTTTTAAAATAAATTGGATTATATCGCTCACGTTCCTTGAGCTAATGCTAGTATGATTAAAAGGTTAGGGTCTCAAAATTATGTATATTCTAAGTTGCAACGAGAGATAGCTTTACACTGTTCAATATCCAATACAGTAAATTAATATTAATTATACGGGGGGAGCTTTGTCTCCAATACCAAACTTACAGGTCTCTAACAGTTTGACCTAAGGTCTTTTTCACTTCAAAGTGAAGCAGCCCTGTCACTTGAAGATCAGATCAGATCCTGAACCATTTTCAAGCACCGCCAATGACTTCAATAGCACAGTTTGACCTAATGTGATTTCTGTTAGGCTTTGCAACATACAATATTTCACACCTGGATTTAGCTTGGTCAATTCATATAATCACTCTTAAGTTGTAATAATCTGCAGTTTTTTTCTTAGATTGCGACTTTTTGCACACACGCCTGTGTGTATATATGTAAGATTGTAACCTTATTTTTCGAACTTAGGTTTAAATCCAACATTGGAAATGATTAAGCAAGCGTCCCCTTGTTGGTCATTTACTTGGATTTCTAACCTGAAATTGATGGTACTTTTGCTCTGTGAAACACTCACTTTCAACGTTCCTAACTGCTAATAAAACTATGGAATGGAAAACTTGAGCTCATCTCTCATTGCATATCAGAAAACATAACTTCTTCCAGCTCACCTTGATAGCTTAGCTCTTGTATGTTGGCCCATCCTGAGTACAATTACACTAAGGATCATACTCCTAATCCATATCCGAATAAGAAACAGAGTTTCACTCTTTTATGCCATGATTCTGTCTTATTTGAGCTGTGAAAATGAATTGAGAAACAGGGCATAGCTGCTTTCAGTTTTTCTTATGAGAAGCATCCCATGATTCATGCTTAAACATTGAATCGCCTAAAACATGGCATATTCTGATGTATTTAAATCACTACAAAACTATCCCATTACATAATCATTAGGATGATAAAAAAAATAAAAAGACAAGGTCGACCTCCATTTTAATTAGTGTTGTAAGTGAAACATGGTGTATATCATCTGTTTCTTTCATCCTTAATGTTTAAAGTACATCAACTAAACTAAAAGTAGACCTTAAACTCACTCACTGTAGTTTCCAGAAACTCTTCAACTTATCACAGCAATACAATTGGTTATGAAAAAATTTATTCACATTCAAAAGTGACAATCTTTACACTATTAGATCAAGATTGATTTACCATATCGTAAGATGAGATCCAAAAATAAGGTGGCGGAGCATAAATCTGCAGAAAAGCCCTTATCGACCATTTCCGTAAGAAGTTGTGTTGCCTTTGAGGTATTGTTGTTTCGGATGAACCCTTGGATCATTACATTATAACAGCAACTATTAGGCAAGCAATCATTATCTCCCATACTCCTAAACAATTGGTATGCTTCATCCGACAATCCCTTTCTACAAAAACCATTAATCATTATAGCATATGAGTAAACATCAGGTTTTAAACCATTGACTGAAAGTTCAAGAAATACTTCCTTTGCAACTTCGATATACCCAATTTTGCACAAGCCACCAATAAGGATATTATAAGAGACAATATCAAGTTTCAGCCCACTGTTCCGCATTGCTTGAAAAAAATTCAATGCTTCTTTGAGTTTGCCTCTTTTGCATAAACCATCCAGCAAAATTGAACAGGTCATTAGATTTGGAACTTGCCCAGAAGCAAGCATCTTTTTCAAAAGTTCACATGCAGCTGAAATTCTCCCTAATCGACACATTACTTGCATAAGAGTGCTGTAGGTGATAGTATCAGGGATTGGTCCTTTTTGAGCCATTTTGTGAAAGAGCTCCATTGCTTCGCCCAACCTTTTAGCTTTACAATATCCGTTGATCATGATGTTGAAACTACATATATCAGGAACACAACCCTTCTTAATCATCAACTGAAATACACTTCTAACTTTATCCATTTTATTTCGCAAGCAATAGCCGTTTATCAATGCATTATAGGTAACAACATCAGGCTCAATGCCTTGATTTCTCATTGTGTCAACAATATCTTCAGCTTCAAAAACCATCCCCTCCTTACAAAGTGCATCGACCAATATACTATACGTGACAACATTAGGCTCAATGCCTTGCTTTATCATTGTCTCAACAATATCTTTAGCTTCAGGAATCATCCCTTCCTTACAATGTGCATCAACCAATATACTATGCGTAACAACATTAGGCTCAATGCCTTGCTTTCTCATTGTGTCAATGGTATCTACAGCTTCAGAAATTGTCCCCTCCTTGCAATGTGCATCAATCAACATATTATACATGAAAATATCAAGTGAAATATTTTTGTCCACCATTTCATTCAAAAGCCTTGTTGCCTCCTTTTGCAAGCCTGAATTACACATAGCATGAATTAAGCAACTATAACTAACCATATTTGGTGTAATGCCCTTAACCTTCATTTGGGAGAAGAGATCTAGAGCCTCATTTTGTAACCCACACTTGCAAAGATAGTCAATGACAGTGTTATATGCTACAATATCGGGTTCGAAACCTCTTTTTTCCATCATCCTCAGAAACCTAACAGCACTTCTCATATTCCCCGCCTTAAACAACCCATTAAGTATTGTATTGTAAGCAATTAAATTAGGTTGATACCCTTTTCCAATCATATCATCAAACAAACTCAAAGCCTGAGAAATCTTACCTTGCTTACAAAGTCCATTAATCAAAGTGGACAAGGTTATAACATCAGGTTCAACACCTAGCTTCAACATTTTACCCAAAACAGAAAAACCAAAATCAATACAACCTAATTGACAAAAGCAATTAATCAAGATGTTGAAAGAATAAACATCATGAGAAACCCCTAGTAATTGTAATCGGCTATACATAGAAACAACAATGGCATAATGTTTCGTTCTAACAATGGCTACTAATAATCTATTGAATTCCACAGTTGAAGGCATTGGGTACTTTTCAATCATCCTATAAAACAAATTCAAAGCATCATCAACATTATGGAGGCCATCATACTTCTTTCTCTTCCCCCTTACAGAAATGGAATTCTTACTAAACGCACTGACATGGGTAGCAGAGGTGTTAAAATAACGAGAAAAGGGAGAGCGGAAATAAGAAAGATTGTTTCCACCATTAACAATAGAAGTAAAAAGTAAAGAAGGATTAAACTTACCCATATCTTGAATTAAGGAAAATGAAAAAGGCAAGAGGTGAGCTTGAATGAAACCAGAAAAACTTATGTTATCATCTATAGTTCTATACTCCCTCTGTTTAAAAGATGGGCCCTTAAATTCTGAGACTCAGAGAGCTGAATTTTAGATCGTATTCACTCAATCGTAAGCCATGCAAGAGACCATCCCGCCAAGTTTTGGTTGTTTTAGGGTTTAATGTAATCATGAAAAAAAAGAATAGCGGAAATTTTTTATTTCATTATTTATAAAAGCATCTGTAAAATTTATTTTTTTATAGTATAGGGTTTTATTTGGGCAAAATTGAGATTTAAGTCAATTTTATGCCAAAATAGGTTGAGATTGAAAATATTGGTGATTTTCAAAAATATTTAGGGAACAGGTCGATTTTAATGAGATATTAAATGGTTAAATGTTAATGATTTTGTATTTGAATCTTGGGTTCAATTATTTTTCTACTCACATTTGTATTTTTATTTCATTTGTTTCAAGCTTTACTTTTATTTTTAATTACTATTTTAAACATATTAGATTTTTTGATTAGATGGTTAATTAATAGTAATTTTATTTTTGAGTCTCAAGTTCGATTCTTCTTCTAAGTACGTTCTTATTTTCTATTTTATATTATTTCAAGCCTTTTTATTTTTAAATTCAAACTAGGAAAAATTTATCTACATCAAGACCCCCTATACTCGAGGTTGACAATTATGCTCATCATAAAACACACATGAAGGCTTATATTAATTCAACTGACGAAAAGGCATGGCATGGTGTGTTGACTAAATGGAACCCCCCACATTGGATACTAAAAGTGGAAAGGTCATGAAACCAAATGTACAGTGAACCACTGAGGAAGAAAAGTTGGCAAATTCTGACTCAAAAGTCTTATAATGCAATCTTTTGTAGAGTAGATATACAGGAGTTTAGGATTGCAAAGTGCACGGTTGCAAAGGTTACTTGGGATATCTTGTAGACTCCTCATGAAGGAACATCCACAGTTAAGCAATCAAAGATGCAAATGTTAAGCAATTTTACTTAGATTGATTAAATGGAGTCATGAAATTAGATTAATAAAAAACTTAGAAGTCTTATTAAAGTGTCAAAAGTTCAAAAGCTACTGTTTTAGGACAATCGTCTTAGGGATGTTATAGCCTTACTTTTGTGTAACCAAACTTTCAAACCCAAATCTAATAAGTTGACCAAGTCTGTTCTTTTAGAGTTTTCTTTAAGTTAATTCTAAAATGAGTAGACTCATAAGTGACTAAACAAACCTAGCCTTAAATTCGTTAGTGGCGACCTTACTTAGAATATTTTTGTGTCTAGCTTAGTAGGAACATGTTATGAAAATACAAATATAGACAAATTTAGAATTTATAGATTTTAGATAATATTTAGACATTTCTTTATCTATTTTCACATAGAGGCATGATAGGTGTTTTCACATATACACATAAAAGAGTTGTATACTTGAGTAACAGTTATTGAATTATTTATTTCTTAATCCAAAAATCTAAAATTAGAACCCGTATGATGTTTTAGAAACTAGACTTACTTACTTTCCACCACAAATTTTTTATAATTTCACCATAAGTGAATTAATATCAGAGTTTTTTTTTTTAAAGTCGGTATTACTCTGCTACAAGGCAGTTTCAACCTTTTTTCTCTTAAAAATATTTATCTTTTAATAAAACATTTGTATGGCATTGACATTTGTTTTGTTAGAAACTAGACTCAATAATCTTTTCAGACATATAAAGCTCATATTCTAATTCATTTTATACAAGCTTTCAAATTCGAAGGATGTTGCCAAAAGTTTTGACATTTCCTCACTAAAACAAATTTATCTCATAATATAAAATTCGGATGCAAGTTTTGTTTATTCAATTAAAAACTAGAATCACTAATATTTTAAAATATATATGGATAAACTTTTAATTCAATTTCTACAATTTTTGAATTTTTTTTAAAGGTACATCGTTATTGTCACCAAACTGTTTCAATAGAATTGTTCATTACCTAATTTCTCAAATGACACATTCAACACATTTTCCTCATTAATAACACATATCATACTTATTCACGTATCATCATAGTTGTTAACCATGGCAACCAAACTTACCATAGCACATTATTAATAAGACAACTTCATAAGCAAGCTTACTACCACAACTTTCTAATCACTTATTTCAACATTTTTTTAAGCCATGGAATTTGCAACCACTCATTACACACTCACTTTCATGTTTATTATACAAGTTCATAAATTTCATATACTTGTTAGTATATTAAACTAAGATTATCTAAGAGTACTTACCTCTTAGATGTATTTTTACAAATCCAAACTTTTAAACACTTGAATACATCATTAACAAGCTTGGAATTTCCATTTTCCATCAATTCCTCATTTTCTCATACACAATAATAAAACCAACTAATGGTATCTAAAAATTTCAAACTCTGCCATAAGCAAAATCAAAAGTCAAGTTAGGTGTGAAGGAAAACATCATCTTTATTGAAGCTTTTGAAAAATATGTAATGATTGGAATGTGCTTGAGGAAGTGGGCACTTTCCTATATCCATTGGGACACGCAGTCAACTTTTCATATTTAGGTGATTGGCAATTTATTAAATCAAATATTTGAGTTGAGCTGAGATCATGGATAATATTAAGCCCATTAGTGAAGATCATATCACTTGAGGAAACATATTTGAAGAATCGGATCGGACCGAATCGAGTTTAATCTCATGGATTGAGAAAGTTGGATCGGACTGGAATGTTGAAGACTTAGCTACCATCAGTCTTTGTTTACTTTGATTGTTATTATTATATTGTACTCAACTTGTCTACCTATTATTTTATCAGGATTGTGATAAATCTTCATGATGTTAGCAAGTCTCGAAAAACCCTATATAATTGAGAGATTTGTATAGGTTGATGTACAAATTATGGAGAGCACTTGATTTGTTTTGTTCAAGTGGGAAATATTATTTGTGAAAGTGCATTTTGATTGTTAAACCTTTGTGTTGTGGATTTACAAGCTAAGTTCTCAAGGGGAAATTTCGTGGTGAGAGTTCTAGTCTTCAAAGGTGCAAAAGTGATGAAATTGTCACAAGGGTGTGATAGATTTAGGTTCACTTATTGTAAGTGTTTGAAGATAGCAGATACTTCTCACTAAGCTAGGCTTCGCAAACATAAGAAAATCAAATTGCATAAACAATTTTTGTGTCCCCTCTTTTTGTTCTGTGTTTTACAAAGATTGGAGAAGTGTCAACTTCCCCGGTCACTTTTGCCAGCACTTAACTTATTACTTAACAATTGTTTCAAGTCAACATAAGTTTTCTTTCTCTAACTTCAACTTTCTATCTTAAGAACCATAAAAACTCTTGCTAAAAAATGGAGGTTTGAAGGTGAACTTAAGTTTGGAGAAATGTTTTTTTCTTGTTCTTAACAAAATATCAAAATTGAGGTTGAGATCTTGTGTAAATTTGAAAAAAAAATGCAAAGGAAAAGAAACTCCACCAAAGGAAGTATGGGGAATGATTGAGATAAGTTTTCATCTATATTTTACTAGTTTAAAACAGTTAAATCAAAATATCCAGGTCAAAGCCCAAGTAAAAAAATCTAAATATGTGGTTCACACTCCATCTCTTCATATCATCCACATCCAAGGCTCCATATTTATTCAATAAATCAAATATCGCATCAAAATAATATTTCCACCATAAAATATATAAAAAAATATCAAAATGCTCTTATCTAATAAAATTAACATTGTGCCCATTTTTTTCCTGTAAACACAAATTCTTTACGAAATTAAGCATTTATCACACTCCAAGCCCATAATTCACATTGGACCTCTATTAAAAGTTCTTGGGTAGTGGAAATTACATTTATGTCCTTTTATCGGTAAAAATGAAAATTTTACTATTTGGTCATTATACTTTCAAATCTTTTCCGGTTTGGTTCAAAAATGATTTTCATCACACCAATACACTTTACAAATTATTCTCAGGCCAAACAATCAATAACAATTCATAGTTATCATTTTGGTCAAATTTACATTTTAATACTCAAACTTTACAAAGTTTGTACTTTAGTCCCTTTTTACACATTCTCACATCCATAACTCTTTTCATTGATTACCATCTCCGACAAAAAATTTACTTTCATAAAAATTATCTATCTACCTCATTTTCCAATTTTTTTGAACTTTTACTATGTTCGATCTCAAAATGATGCCAGATGCATTATCAAAAAATTTGAGACGACATATTTTAACATAGTACAAACAAGCCAGGTGATAATGGGTCATCATCTTGTGACCAAAGAAGATAAGTTCTTTGCATTCTCTATTAACCAAAACCTAGTAGGAAACCGTTGACACGCATTTCATGGTGATAGTTGTTCAATATTTTCCGAACTCATTGGTTCCTAAAATTGTTCCAAGAATTTCCAAATTGGCTTCATCATAACATTTATTCATATCAAGTTCTAGAGCACCTAAGATTCCAATACATTTAGCTCTCGTAAGTGATTTTCATCCTCACCAAAATATTATCACATATTTAGTGGTCCTACAAAAGCGTTTTGATACAGTGAAATGAGTTGAGACGTGATGGATTTAAGGTTTTTCACCATTACCTTGGCAATAACTTTGTAAACAACCTTGCAAAGGTTGATGGATCTAAAATAAGGATGTTTATGAATCAGGTTAAAACTTGATTTTAAATAAAATTTTAAGCTGAGGCCCAAGTCCAACCTGATTTGTTCAGAAACTTTTATATTATTGTTTAAAAATAATGAAATCTCTTTTCAAAATAATAATAATAAAATATATAATTTTATATTAATATTTATATATTTTATAGTTTTATATTAATTTAAATTGGAGTCACTCCACCATGGACAAATCTAGTCTAAAGTAACTTTACCACCTCTAGATTGATTTGCTTGAGTATAAAAGCGATGCCTATGGTGTTCATTTCTTTCAACATTTTCCCAGTTCTGAAAACACTGAGATAAGCTTTTAATACCAACAATCCAACAAGCTTAGAAGAAAATGACTGGTTTTCCATCTAGACCCAGAGGCTTAAGAGGTCTTACGTTGAAGATTGCCTCTTTATTGTCTTCCGTACTATTAATAGTATTCTAAATTTCTCTCATAAAAAATCCAGTCAAATGTATGTATATATTTTTTTTCCAGATTGCAAATTTTCGTTATATGTATGTCACCTTAATGCAGTGAACTTTGAAATGCGTCCGAAGTGTAATGAGCTTCATCTTTTCTGATCTAATTACTGACAATGCTTGGTTTAGAAGGATAAAAGTTAGATACATCTCTTCAGAATATTAAACACACATTTCACAGTCAAAGCTATAATCAGATTCCCAATTGTGATATCTTAAGTTTAAAAACAAAAAGGTTAAAAATCCAACATTAGATATGATTACGCAAGGTGATTACTTGGATTTCTAACTGGGAAGTGTTTCCTTGCATCTTCCCAGTAAATATACTAAAACTATTATTGTTGCTGAAAAAAACTGAAAGTCTGAGGCAATGATTTCTCATCGGTAACCACCACCACCACTTCTTATCATCAGGTTGCCTATTCACCCCCATGCCTGGATTCATGCCCATGTTCATCCCCATTCCCATGCTCATAGGTTGCCGATTCATACCATCATATCCTAAACTCCCATGCCAATGCCTTGGATAGGACCACCACCCACTCCCATACCCCATGCCCATGCTGGAACCCACCATGTGATCCTCTGGAGCTCTGAGAACACTAGCACCAGCACAGCCAATCCCAAAACCAGATTCCATAGATTTACCCACCGTGACAGTAGATGTCACTGCAGTCAGGGCAGGCTTTTCCATCCTATTTTCCTTCTGATTGATTGCATCAAAGTCCACCGCGATATCAGACAATGGGTTCTTCTAAGCTGCGTATAGAAAATAAAGGTTTTTTTAACCATTGCATATAGAAAATAAAATGCTTTTGTCATACGATGTTAATTCTTGTTGGAGGGGCATATTTAGAAAGAGAGGTTATTACTTACCTCCGGATATGTTTAAATTGACCAGTCCACTGCTCAATGTATCAGTCCAAACAGTTGACTTGGGCTGAAATTTATCATCTGAGAGTTGCGGAACTATAACAGGTGCTACTGTTGACAAGGGACAAGCCGTCTGTTGTTCCATTGAAGTGTATGATCCAGGTAGTGAAAAGAAGCCTCCCAGGACATTGTTGTTACTATGTGCACCTGATTCATTTGTGGTTTGAGGAGCAGAGGGCGAACCAACTGGCACAGCAGATCCAGCCATAAAAAAAGGTTTCCAGTGTTAAGCTGAGCAGCTGGTACGGCAGGGCTTTGAGGTTGAGCAGCCATTTGTGAACTGACAGGAGCCTGTGCAGCAGACCCGGGAATTTGGGGGGCCACAGACAGACTGTGGGAGGTAAAATTGCCATATCCATTATTCGAACTTGACTATGTAGGTTGGGCATATTGATTAGCACTTAGCTGTACAGGTTGGCCATATGCATTAGCATTGGCTGAGCAGTTTGGCCGTGTGGATTAGCATTTGGCTGTGCAGTTTGAGCCTATGGATTAGCATGTTGCTGTGCAGGTTGGTCATATGGATTAGCATTTGGTCGTGCAGGTTCTGTATGGACTAGCATTTGGTTGTGCTAGCTGGCCACAGGGTTTGGTTGGTACTTGGCAACCCATTTTGGCCATATGGGTTAGCATTGGGTTGCACAGGCCGGCCTTATGGATTACCACTTGGCTGTGCGGATTGGTAGTAAATGTTAGCAGCTGATCTAGCAGATTTTGAAATTCACACTGAAACCTTTTTACGTTATCCTTCTACAGTAAATATGCAGATGATAAAGATGATTATGCAAAGTAGTTTCAATTTTAACTATCCATGCTGTCTTACATGGTGATTCAATTAAAGATACTTAAATCAAATGAAAACAAGCAAGGCAACAACAGAACAGCATATCCATATTCACGGTGCCATTTAGGCATATATTGCAGACAGATGGAATAAAATCCTTGTACATTAACCAAAGAAAAAGGTGATTAATAAGTCTGAGATTAAACAAATCATATCTACCTGATTTCCAAAGTTAGATGCCTGCTGATTATCAGAAAAGGTGGGTAAAGCACCAGATTTAGCAAGGGCATCAGCCTCAGTAGCAGGGGTCTCGAGTATAGTTGGCACAAAGGCCAACGAATCCTACAGAGCACCAAGACAGTCTAGTTCAGAATTGGTCGAAGCAGTAGGAACAGCATTAGCAGGGGCAGGGGAGGTGTGGCAACAGGATCGGGGCAGTTGAAACAGATGAGCAAAAGATTAAAATAAGTTCCAGGTTAAAGGGATAAATGCAATAGCATCAAGAAGAATCCAATTTAGGTTCCTCAAAACTAGGAGATTTAGCTTATACAATCACATGAAACTCCAACTAGTAATTTAATTTCAAATGAGTAAAGAAAAGTCAAAATCTGAAACAAGAAGCCATTGTAGCAATCTTTTATGTTTTGATTTAAAATTATCATGTACAATAATTTAAATTGCCACTAGAATAAAACCAATCGCAAAAGTTTAAGTACCAGAAAACTATCAAAATATAAAATGATTAAATCAATTCTGCAGGAAATATACACTTTGCAGCAAAAGAAAAAATGAAATGGAATGGAATGTGAAGCAACATAGGATACCAAACTTATTACTTAAACAACTCAGAAGTTTATATTTTGCATGGAGATTGTTCAAGCCAAAATGTCACCATATCAACTGTGTTCATATTGGATGAGCAATAAGGGCACCAGACTCAGACCATGATCATCCAACTGATACCATTGGAAGATTGGAACATACAAACCATGGTATTTAAATACAAAAATCATACCTGAAACTGAAACATGTGGATCAAATTCATCGAAAGTCTCCACCTTTTGACTTGAAGGAGATGCTGAGTTACCAAATCGCAGGTGGCTTGGTTAGGATTATTGCTAGCAGGAGGAGAAAACAACCTGGCAGCAGCTGCTACTGAAGTTCCTCCATCCCTATCATCAACGATCTTTTTAGTGCACCACCTAGAAAAATATGACTGGAAGCAACATGTCTCCAAACATTTAAGGTACAAAACAATACCTTTCACTATGGACAGGACTCCAAGATGCGCTTACTGCTAGTTCATAAGTAGGACTGGAGGAGCACCATTATTTTGTTCATAGAACTGCTCATGCTGCCTTCAAAAAATTGATTTTGAAAAAATTTTAGAAACAAGAAAGCAATATTTTATTGATCAGCTAAGATGAGTTAAGAATGCATCCTCTCTGAGGTACCTTCCATCCTGAGTATAATCTTCAGCTCTAGCACTGATACCCCATGCAAGGAATATGGTCTTTTTTTCTTTTTTCTTTTGAGAATGGAAGATGATCATGTTAATTACATCATTCATGACAGGCATCCTGCAAAGATATAAGAGCACCATACTTAAAGTTCAAAGGGGAGAATCATAAAACCTACTAAAGTATGCGTTAAAGCAGCCTGTTTAGGTATGATGGTGAGAGCAGACAAGGTATATAATGACTTGTCTGGGCCACTTGTGGTGGGAAAGTTGGAATCTCTTGCATTTCTATTGTTAATTTTAGTTACTTCTTATAACAACCAAGTAAGAAGAAAGAATGAAGCAAAGAGGCACCTGCCGGAGCAGCCAATTGAGACCAGCCGATTGCTTCAGCTTTTAGCAAGTGAAGCTTCGAGCTTTTGCAGTGAAGTGTTGAGGATTTGCCCACAATAGTCATTGGTGCTGAATAAAAACTCAGCTTGGCAGGAAACAGCCAACCCAATAAAGAAACTTACTTCAAAGATCTAAGAAGAAAATATTCTCAAGAAAATCACTAGTGAAGCGTGAAACACGGTGTATAACACTTATTTGCTTCATCCTTAATGTTTAAAGTCCATTAACAAAATTGAAAATAGACCTTAATACTCACTGTAGTTTCCAGAAACTTTAACTTATCATAGAAGTACAATTGGTTACCGAACAAATTGATCCACATTCGCAATGTGACAATCTTTACACTAATAGTGAAACATTTCAGATCAAAATTGATTCATTAGATTGCAAGATGAGATCCACAAATAAGGTGGCAGTGCATAAATCTGCACAAAATCCCTTTCCAACCATTTCTGTAAGAAGTTCTGTTGCTTTTGAGGTATAACTATTTCGAAGAAACACCTGGATCATTACATTATAACAGCAGCCAACAGGCAAACAATCATTATCTTCCATGCTTCTAAACAACTGGTATGCTTCATCTAGCAATCCCTCTTTACATAATCCATTAATCAAAATATCATATGTGTAAACATTTGGTTTTAAACCATTGACTGAGAGTTCATGAAATAATTCCTTTGCAACTTCAATTTGCCCAGCTTTGCACAAGCCATCAATTACAACACTATAAGAGTCAGTATCAAGTTTCAAACCACTATTCCGCATTGCTTGAAAAAATTCCAATGCCTTGTCAAGTTTACCTCTTTTGCCAAAATCATCCAACAAAATCGAAATGGTCATTAGATCTGGAACTTCTCCAGAAGTAAGCATCTTTCTTAAAAGTTCACATGCAGTTGAAACTCTCCCTAATTGACACATACCCAGCATAACAGTTCTGTATGTGACAAAATTAGGCTCAATGCATTGTTTTCTCATTGTGTCGACAATACATTCAGCTTCAGAAACCATCCCATTCTTGCAAAGTGCATCGATAAATATATTATAGGTGACAACATCAGGCTCCACACCTTGCTTTCTCATTGTGGCAATAGTATCTACAGCTTTAGAAATACTCCTCTCCTTGCAATACGCATCAACCAATATATTATACGTCACAACATCAGGCTCAATGCCTTCCTTTCTCATTGTCTCAACAATATCTTCAGCTTCAGAAACCCTCCCCTCCTTGCAATGTGCATCAACTAATGTACTATACGTGACAACATCAGGCTCAATGCCTTGCTTTCTCATTGTGTGAACTATATCCAAAGATTCAGAAATTAGCCTCTCCTTGCACCATGCATCAACCAATATATTATAGGTGACAACATCAGGCTTGACGCCTTGCTTTCTCATCGCATTAAAGATATTTACAGCTTCTGAAACTGTCCCCTCCTTGCAATGTGCATCAATCAATATGTTATACGTGAAAATATCAGGAGAAACATTGTTACCCACCATTTCATTCAAAAGCTTGGTTGCCTCCTGCAGCTGGCCTGAATTACACATACCATGAATTAAGCAATTGTAAATAACAATATTTGGTCTAAAGCCCTTAACCTTCACTTCAGAGAAGAGGTCGAGAGCCTCATTTAGTAACCCATTCTTACAAAGACAGTCAATAAGGGTGCTATATGTTCTAATATTGGGTTCGAAACCTCTTTCATTCATCGTCCTTAGAAACTTAACAGCTCGACCAGTGTTCCCAGTCTTACACAACCCATTAAGTACTGTATTATAAGCAACTGAATCAGGTCGACACCCTTTTTTGATCATTTCATCAAACAAACTTGCAGCCTGAGAAACCTTGCTTTGATTACAAAGTCCATTAATCAAAGTGGACAAAGTTACAACATCAGGTTCAAAACCTAACTTGAGCATTTTCCCCAAAACAGAAAACCCAAAATCAACTTTACCTAACTGACAAAAGCAATTAATCAAGATGTTGAAAGAATAAGCATCATGTGGAACTCCCCATAGTTCCATCTGGCTGCCCAGAGAAACAGCAAGCGCATAATGTTTCATTCTAACAGCTCGACCAGTGTTACCAGACTTGCACAACCCATTAAGTACTGTATTGCAAGCAAATGAATCAGGTCGATACCCTTTTTCGATCATTTCATAAAACAAATTCACAGCCTGAGAAACCCTGCTTTGATTACAAAGTCCATTAATCAAGGTGGACAAAGTTACAACATTAGGTTCAAAACCTAACTTGAGCATTTTCCCCAAAACAGAAAACCCAAAATCAACTTTACCTAAATGACAAAAGCAATTAATCAAGATGGTGAAAGAATAAGCATTATGTGGAACTCCCCGTAATTCCATCTGGCTACCAAGAAAAACAACAAGCGCATAATGTTTCATTCTAACAATGGCCTGTAATAATATAGAGAACTCCACGATTGAAGGCTTAGGGCACTCGTCAATCATCTTGTTAAATAAAGATAAAGCACCATTAAGATTATGGAAGCGATCATGCTTTTTCTGCAATCCCCTTACAGGCATAGAATCCTTACTTAAAGATTCGATGTGGGTAGCAATGGTGTTAAAAGAAGAAGAAAAAAAAGAACGGTAGAGAATCGAAAGATTCCTTCGACCATTTAAAAGTAATGAAGAAGAAGGAAGCTTACCCATATCTTGAAATTAGGAAAAATGGGAAAACCAAAAGCTGCGGTTGAAAGCAAACCACAAACGACGCAACTCCCAGAAGGAGGAAAAATAAGTGAAC